>JAJOZX010001220.1:655000-956357 GCA_023014485.1 Bathynomus jamesi | reverse complement strand
TTTTTTCTTCGTCAGAATGAACAATTCCGGCATTTTTTTTCTTTCTTGGAATAAAACGAAGTGCTGTTTTTGAAGACTAAAACGAAACCATTTTATATAGAGATGATTGACAAAAGTAAATAGAGTAAATGAAAGCGATTCAGGTCTTTCGAATTATAGGTAAATTAAATATTATTCTTAGAGAATATTTTATTAAAATAATGTACAACATAGAGTCCTGTGTATTTCTTTTATTAATATTCTTGTTTTCATATTAATCCATGGCTTAGCAAGAGAAATAAATAAGAGTCAAGTGTATTTCTTTTACTGTTAATATTGGGAATCGTTTTGAGCTTAAATGTATTGAATTAATTCTTTTGCTGAGCAAATTAAGGAGAACGTCTCCCTCTCTCTCGGCTTTAATAAATAAATAAGTAGCAACCCTGCATATAATTAAATTATATAGGAGTCTCTGTAAACTCATCTATATATAAATAAATAAACAATAGAATGGTGTTATCTGGCAACTCTCCTCATATAAATAAATAAAAACAATAAATGGCAACTCATATATGAAGAAATAAATAGTGCTCTCTGGCAACCCCCTCCATATATAAATAAATAAATAGTAGTATCTGGCAACTCCCGACCCTCTATATAACAGTTGCAGATCCCCTGGACGCTCATTATGCGTCTAGCTGGGGCCAGGCGAACATCTCTCTCCTTCTTAGGTTAAGGCTTAGGTTAGGGTTTCCATTTGCAAGGGGGGTGAGGACACCCCACCTTCTCCCCCAAAGACTCTCCTCCTTTCTCTTTCTTCTTAGGTTAAGGTCACTCCTTTGGAGTAAGTTCATCCTCCTTTCTCCCCCAAAGCTCCCCCCTTCATTGCAACTTGGGGGCTACCCCCTCCCCCTTTTACACATCCCCCTCCCCCTTTGTAACTGATCAACATTTGCAACTTTGCATTGCACTCGTCCATTTTGCGCCCATACTAATGAAGGCTATTCTGCCGAACAACACGCAAATAATATCAAACCTTTTATGCTCAGAATGCACTAAAGTGCATTATTTAAGGCTAGATTTTAAAAAATTTCCCGAAAAGGCGGGCACGCTACCATGACCCCCTGACATTGATTTCAAATCCTACCGGTTTTGCTTTTCAAAATGTTGACAAGTATGGAAATCTGTGCTTGTTTAAAGGGTTGTAACAGAAATATGGCATAAACTTAATGTCTGTATAATGCCATTATAACTTTCATCATCATATAAAATTAATTAATGTGATCTACACATGCGCATTATGATTATAATGTGTGTGTGACTTTGAGATCATTTTTTGTATCTTTCATAAAGTGTAGATACTAAAATATTACGTGTATATAAATATAATAATGTAGATGGTATTTCTCCAGATTTTGTCAGAGAATAAAGGGTATCTTTTACAAAATGCAAATGCTTCACCATATTCCAAATGACTGCGAACATGTGTGTCACGCTATCTGTGAATAACTTAAAAAATGTAAAAAAACATTATTTAGAATGAATAATAATAAAGAATATACATTAGAAACGTAAATCTTCTGACAACTGAATCCTTTCTGAAATTCCACAAGACAAGATATGTAATGCTCACTACCTCTGTATTATTTGAATGATTTAATGATAGAAATGATAAATTTCGAGTAATTAT
Source organism: Bathynomus jamesi (assembly GCA_023014485.1). Classification (NCBI taxonomy): domain Eukaryota; kingdom Metazoa; phylum Arthropoda; class Malacostraca; order Isopoda; family Cirolanidae; genus Bathynomus; species Bathynomus jamesi. The sequence goes on along the minus strand of JAJOZX010001220.1, from coordinate 954,688 downwards.
TGTGTACGAAAGCATACAAAGCATTTATTGGGTTACATTTGTACTATATATTTTTTATAATAGAAGGGTAACTAAAATATTTGTACATTTTATATACAAACATGATTAGATTACTTTTGTGAAGTGCGTAAGGGTAATCAGATGCAGCGTATTTCCTTAACACGTAAGGTCGTCATATAATGTGTGAGTAAGGCTGAGTTACTAGTCAATGTACTATTACTGTATTGATATCAGTAGTCAGATTACTCGTGTGAAGTATTTGAAGGTAGTCAAATACAGGTTTTTATTGAGAAGTATACAGAAAACGACCATTGTTTCGAGGGTTAGTTATTTACAAAGCAATGCAAGTACAACAGCGAATTACACCCCATTAACTTTGCCTTGATTGGGCAACTCCAATTACTTTATTTTTTTTCACCAAGTTCATGAGAACGGGTCTTAATTTAAACCAGGTGAACAGGTGCTGACCTTGTGCACCTTGTGCTTTGAAATCTATGAGACGATAATTAACATTATTCCACATTCCGAATTCTAGAAAAAATGTACATGTGAATATTTTTAAAGAATTTAGGACGTACCTCATTCTTCCCCTGAAAATACAAAGACCGGTATTAACTGTTAAAATGAAATATAGGTATGTTTGCATAGGAAAAATTCCTCCAAAAACTATCAAAATTTTATAAACTGAAAAGATATGCAATGAATTCTACGTTCTCCTCATTATTTTGAATACAAGTTCAGCTATTTCAAGTATAATGCTGCATTATTATGAAAAGTATATTTTGACCAGGGGCGTAACAAGTGTGACACACAATTGTCGAAAACATTTCCTTTTAATGATTTTAAGCGTCTGACTTAACTGGCTAACATTATAAACTTGTCCAGATACTGTATATTGTACAATGGTTGGCAAGTGCAGTTCATGAATATCGAACCACTTGTTCGACAACGTGGAAGTACTGTAGATGGAATTAAAAATCCTTAAGATCTCTATTCCATGCTCGTACACAAAAATAGCATCTAATACCATTTTGCTCATAGAATCGAGGTGAATGGATCTTGTAAAGAAGGAAATTACCTAAAATATTGTGATTCTGACATTAATTGACAATTATGCAATCGTAATAGAAGCTGAGATGTTATACATACCAATAATTAATATATCTGGCGTCATCCTCCCATCTATCCACTGCAGAAGCTTTTTTTGAGGCAAACTAAATTACTTTTAGAGAAAGATATTTAAATTTTTAAGTAATTATAAACTACAATAACTATAATCACAATTTAAACATATTAGTAATTTACGTTGAAAGTCCATCTAAACGTCGAGTAGGTTGAAGCTGTTAAATACTGAAATTTATTCCTCATTTTGGAATCTCCATGAAAAGCTATCCAGAACGTCAAATTATTTTTTTCTTATATTTACGCATTCTTTTATCTCTTTGCATGATAGATATGGTAACGTTCCATTCATTTGCTGAACTTAAACAATGAATATTAAATTTTAGAAGTAAACATATGACATTCTGTTTTATATGAGTTTCATGTTCAGAAATGATCTGTTGAAACAGGATGGAATTTATCGAGAAACAGAATTTACTTTACACAAACATTAGAAAGATTTAATTTACTAATCTAGACTGATTGGTGAATTGAAGGTTTGCGTTCATTCCTGTAACCATCGGAAGCAGCATTTTCTCAAGGGAAAGATAATCCTCCGTTAGTCGAGTGTTGATTTGTTTGGTCTTCATGAGACGTTGTAAAGATGCCTCCAAGGAACCAGGTTCCTTTATCGAATCCGAGAATGAATTTTCGTCGTTTTGGGACTTCGATCCGATGTCGAACATCGTTCGGCATTGGTGTGATATAAATATTGTCTAAAAAGTTATATGGTAAATATTTTTTTTAGATTTTTATCGAATAAAATTTGTATAAATCTCGTCCCACGTATATTTTCGTCCAGTATCTCGTTGAAGTTTCTAAAGTTATAAGTCGATAGGAATGCAAAAATTTTGCAGATTTAAATACTTAGTGTTGTAAAATTTATGACGAAGTGGATTCCATCTCCCCAGTCATGATCTCCAAGATTTTGATTGTTTAAAGAGACAATGGATAAAAATACAAAGAACCTTTTCTCTTTTCTCTTCTTTTATCTTTGAGACTTCATTTCTCTCTTTTCTTTTGTCACATTCACATTTTTCTATTGCCATCATAGAATGCGAGTATAAACTGTGGATTTGCTAGTACTATTAAACAAATGACCAATAACTAAGAAAAAACTACAAAAGCTTATGTTAAACATCTGGATGTATAAAGTGGCATTTTTGCAGGTTCTCAGAATATTATATTCCAAGAATTTACCGAAATGCTCAGTTTAAGTTTCTACAGGGTGTTCGGAAAGTCCCATCACCCCCTACAAAATGTACATATGGTAATACCAATTTTATTTTTGTGTGATTAATTGTATTTATATGTGTAGGTGTAATTTAAGAAACAAGTCACTAGCAACAATTACTTTCATTACAGTAAACACAGTTACTAATCAAGAATATCTATGTGCGCACCATCATTTTCTTAAAGGATTATGCGCCTCCATGTGCGGTGTGAGAATCGACGCAGCATTGCTGGAGTGATTTCACCAAATGCAACTCGAACAGCGTGTTTCAGTTCTCTGTTGTGCGGTAACGCACCCGGGATACGTTCTGCTTGACGAAACCCCATAACGCATTGTCACATGAAGACAGATCTGGACTTCGGGGCGGCCACTGAAGAGGGGCAGGTAAATATTGCCAGCCACGGTCGATCCATTTGTCTATGAACACTTCGTTCTACAGATCAACAGAAGCTAAGGCTAACAAAGACCCTAAGATCCACTCTAAGGTTAGCCCGAGAGAAAGAAGAAAGTAAGGGGTTAAAAGAAGAGAAGAAGGGGTTAAGTAAGTCGCAAAACCTATGACTCGTGGGTTAAAATTCATTCAGAAAGAGGGAAAGAAAGACACCAACATCCGCCGGCCACTGCCGACAAGTCGGAAAAACAGTCGAAGAGAATACTTCCAGCTGTTTCAGACCAGTCCTCCACTCTATAGGAAGGTAGAGGATGAGCCCACTCTGCCGAAAAGGGGTGAAAGATGAAAAGAAGTAAAATAAGAACGCATTACAAACAACGCAACACATTCTTAACTCAAACACTATCATACCATGCAAACTACAGACATGCAATGAAGAGAGTTACAGACATGCAAATAAGGAGAGAGAAAAAAAAAGTATAAAGAATAACAAAAAGTGAGTTAGTTTACGCTACGAGCTACACCTAAGTTCGTGTTAGTCTAATTTTTTTTTCTCTTTTTTGCTGGCATCACACGCTGGCATGTCATAAGCTGGCATTATCGTCAACAGACTCATCCTCGATCACCACCCCGAGAGCTCCTGTTGCTAATTGTTTTATATTAAATAACGTTAATAATTTTAACGAGGGAGAGTGAGAAGGGGGAGGCTCAGAGGGAGACGTGTGATTGTTTTATTATTATATTAAACAACGTTAATATTTTTAAAATGCCTATCTAAACGGTTCTTAATTAAACATATTAACGCTGGTAGAGTTTCACGACGGGCGCGAGAAGATTATTCCATTTATCAATTACTTTAAACGTAAAGAAGTTTTTAGCGATATTAGTAATGAAACGTCTGCCACGCAACTTAAATCCGTTATTACAAGTATTGCTATTATCGAAAGTGAAGAGTTTGTCAAAATTTACGTTATCGATGTTATTAACGATTTTGAAAACTTCAATAAACGCTCCCCTTAATCTCCTAGTTTCGAGTGAATGCAAGTCTAACTCTTTAATCCTATCTTCATAAGGCTTGTTGCGCAATGACGGAATTAGTTTCGTGGCACGACGCTGAACTCTTTCTAACCTATCAATATCCTTACGCAAATACGGGCACCAAAACTGAACGGCATATTCTAAATGAGGCCTGACTAGGGACTTGTAAAGGGGCAATATTATAATCTTCGATTAAATTCGAAATAACGCGTTATGAAGCCTAACATCCTATTAGCTTCTGCGCAAGACTCCAGGCACTGATTCCTAACTTTTAAATCCTTAGATACGCGTACGCCTAAATCTACTTCCTCGTCAACCTCGCTAACTCTCTCTCATCCATCGTGTAGGTGTAATTATTGTTACGAGAACCTATTTGCAAAACTTTACATTTGTCTACGTTAAATTGCATCTGCCACTTATCCGTCCACTCCATAATCCTATTTACATCGTCTTGGAGCCAATTTCTATCGTCCTCGTTAACAACCTTCCCGCCTATTTTAGTATCGCCCGCGAATTACGTTATGTTACTAGTCAATCCTACATCTATTTCGTTAATGTAAATTACAAATAGCAATGGGCCGAGCACTGAACCCTGTGGGACACCGCTACCTACATCCAACCACCCCGATTCACTACCATTAACAGGGCCGTTTCTAGCCACTAGGGGTCCCTAAGCAGTATACCCATTTGACGCCCCACCCCTCCATCCACCAACTCACGCCTAACTGCATCACCTCAGCACACATATACAACAAATGGCTGTTAATAAAAAACAATTTTAATGAAACATTTATGTCCAAAACAACAAATATGTACTTTCAGAAGACAAACAGAAAAAATACTCCTCATGAAATTCCTGAAAATTAGCTTATACATTATTTAGAATAAATGACAGAACTATGTATAAAAAAATAATGCAATTATCAACTACCAAACAATTACTAACTCTACGATACAATCGTGTAATAGCGAACAGTTATACCGTACAGAACAGTTTGTATCTTCAAAATTTTTGCCTCCTAGATTTTTTCTGGGCAAAATCATCAATAACATCATCATATGAAATCTCCCTGCCAACGTCCTGGTTGATGCTTATGATGCCAAGGCCACTGAGGCGATCCTGCCCCATTGATGATCTGAGGTAGTTCTTGATTAGCTTCATCTTAGAGAAGCTCCTCTCGGCTGACACTACTGTCACAGGTAGAGTGCAGGCAATTCTTAGTGCAACCCAGAGATTGGGGTATAGCTCCTCCAGTTGCTTCTGATGAATGAAGGAGAGAAGCTCCAATGCAGTCATATTGTGTGGAGGTAAAGTTGGCAAGTTCTTAATTTCGTGGGCCAGTTATCTTCCATCACTGTCAGAGCCAGCTCCAGAGCTCAGTATCTTAGAGAGCTCTTCACACTTGCAGGACAAGTCTTCCTTGTTCATTATGGTGAAGTTTTGGAGAACCCCAAATATGTCCCTCGCATCATCTAATGTTTTGAATCTCTCATTTATTGACCAGATGGCACAATCCACCACCACATTGAAAAATTTGACTTCCAGCCTCTTTAAGGCTTCTGCAAATGGTTCGTCAGGAGCTTCTTAAGCAAAGTGCCTTTTTGTGGATCTCAGCCTCTTCTCCTTCAGCACAGCCTCCTCATTCATTTCCTCACATATGTCCCTAGCTACGACTTGTGTTGCAACAAAACCTGTGTTTATGTAGCTGGTGAGTGAGTCTTTTGTTTTTGTGAGGAGGTTGACTGCCACATCCAACTGCATTGTAGGAGACTGCAGAAGTTTGCTCATATGGTTAACTACATGAAGAATGTCATATCATACTACTGTACAAATCTGAAAGCGATAAGACCCTACCTCCTCTGCAAGTGCTTGTGCTTCAGTCCTGGCTATGGCATCTGTTTCATTGTTTGACTTCCAACAGGGCCTCTCTGATGTTGTGGCTCTGGTATCGCACAGCCTCAATGCTTTTAAGCCGGCTCTCCCACCTGGTTTCACTCCAAGACTTGAGTGTTATGTTCACGTGCTTCTTTAGGATTGTCACCTCTGTGTAGCTGCTGCAAAAAGGTTGTACAATTTTTGTACGTTGCCAAAGAAGCTGATGGCATCTGTGGAAGCTTTAGCTGCATCAGCCACTACAAGATTCAGAGTGTGAGCCCCACATGGAACATAAAGTGCACGACAGTTCTTCTCTAATAACCTTGCCTGAACACCTTTGTTCTTGCCCTTCATGTTCGCTCCGTTGTCATATGACTGTCCTCTGCAGTCATCAAAGTGAATATTCAGCTCATCTAGTCTCTTCAGAATCAGAACTCATAAACCCAGGCCTGTACTTTCTGAAGCCTCAAGAAAGCCCAAAAAGTATTTTTATTTCTGGTACTTCACCCATTTTAACAGTTCTGATAATAATCGAAATCTGTACTTGGTGACTTATGTCTGGAGTGCAGCCTAAAATGAGAGTAATATTTAGCTTGTTTTATTTTTGCAACAATGGCATCCAAGATCTTCCTACTAATGGACCCAATGAGCTCATTTTGAATGATGTTTCCTAGGTAACTTGAATGACTATATTGGCCACTTTCGACTCTGCTGATGTGTTGTTTCATCACTGGATCAAATTTGGCAAGCAGCTCAACCTCTTTCAAGAAGTTGCCATTGTCTCGATTGTACAATGTAGAGGAAGACCCCCTGAAAGCAAGGTTTCTCTCTACCAGTGATTGGATTATACTTAAAAGACGTGTGAGAACATCTCGTCAGCGTCTTCACTCTACCTCCATTAATGACATTTCAGTTTGGTCAATGGTCCTCCCAGTTTTTAACCGCAGTTCCAGATCCTTCCATGTTGCCATGTTATCTGCATGTTCTGAACTATTTTCATGGCCTTTCAGAAGCGAACCAACGTTTATCCAGTCTGAAAGTCCATCCGTAATTAGTTTGTACGACTTCCTTGAAAACACTTTGCAGCAGAAGCAATAAAGAGCATCATTCCTTCTAGAGTACATCAGCCAGCTTCGCTTTATTTTTTCCCCATTAATTAATGTTCTGTACATGTAATGGTGATGAAAGCTTCTACCGTTCTCTCTTTTAGGGAATGTGAAATCTGGACTGATTTGAAATGGTTCCCGAGACACCAGATCTCTCTTCAAGGCATCTGACAGGACAACTGGCCAGTCAAACGGATCAAGCGGTGGAGCAGATCTTGTTTCTTGTTGCTCAGTAGAAACGCCTGTGTGTGGTGTTTGAAGCTGAACAGAAGATGGGCCACTTGTTGGTTCATCAGGCTCTACTTCTACTGGTGTTTGAGGTTGCATAGAGGATGGTCCTGCTGTTGGCTCATGATGCTCATCAGGCTTTGCTGAGGATGACTTTTCCAAATATTTCAGTAGTGCTCCTGAGAAGATCATAACATAACATAACATTACATATTCTGTTAATTTTTGCTAAAATACTCTTTCTTATCTTGTTTGATAACACCGGTCTGCATGAAAATCGATTTCTTTATTTTGAGTTGTGATTCTGAAGCAGTTCGCTGCGCTGAATTAAAAAATGCTACCAGTTTTTTTCTATCACCCACAGTTTTAAAGTTATTAGCAAAACAATTTTAGGGCGTTTTGTAATTTTTTACCTTTTTTATCTTTAATTAATTTTGTTTTTTCATATTTTTCAGGTAGATAATTCTAACATTACGTCTTTAAAATTTTAATAATGGCTTCTAGAGGATGTACCCATAGTCCAGACATATTTTGTTATATTTGTGGTCGGTTGGGCTCCACACAAGGTTTGTCTTACGTGTGTTGCGGCACTAAGGAATTGGAGCAAAGGTAAAAAGAAAAGTTTGCCATTTGGGATCCCTATGGTATGGCGCGAGCCTAGAAACCATACCGACGACTGCTACTTCTGTTCTTGCAATGTTAAAGGTTATAATGCAAAGAATAAAGAGAGCCTTCAATACCCAAGTCTTCCATCTGCAATAAGTTCCTATTCCCCGCCCACCTGAGAGTCTGGATCAATACAATTCAGATTCTGATTCAGCTCCAAATCCAGACAATGATGATGATTATGAACAGCCAACAGCTGACCGAGATCCTAAACCATTAACCCAAGCCGAACTAAATGACTTAGTCAGGGATTTGAATCTGCCTAAGGACTCTGCAGAACTTTTGGGATCTAGATTGCAGGAGAACAATTTATTGGCATCCGACACATACTTCGCTTGGTACAGAAATCGTGAGAAAGACTTCGTACCTTTATTCGAAGAAGATGGTCCCTTGGTATTGTGCAAGGACATCACAGGATTAGTGTGCAAGCTAGGCATCGAATACCAAACCAGTGACTGGAGGTTGTTATAGATTCCTCTAAAACCAGTCTAAAAGGAGTGTTACTGCACAACGGTAACAAATATGCATCAATCCCAGTGGCCCATTCTACTCATTTAAAAGAGACCTATGATAACATGAAACTGCTTCTGGAAAAAATTCAGTATCAAAATCACGGATGGATATTGTGTGGGGATCTCAAAAGTCCTTTGCATGTTACTTGGGCAGCAATCAGGATACACTAAGATGCCATGTTTCATCTGCGAATGGGATAGTCGAGCACGTGATCAGCACTGGAAGAGGAAAACTTGGCCTCCTAGAGAGAATCTTACCCCAGGATCAAAGAACATTTTACATGAACATCTAGTTGAACCAAATAAAATCCTCCTACCACCCTTGCACATTAAGTTAGGCTTGATGAAGCAGTATGTCAAAGCATTGAATAGAGAAGGTGAGTGTTTCAAGTACATTTGTTCAAAATATCCAAAGATTAGCTACGAGAAAATAAAGGAAGGTGTTTTTATAGGTCCTCAGATTAGAAAGTTATTGACAGACGATCATTTCCTGAACACAATGACCAATAAAGAAAAAGAAGCATGGCTTGGTTTCAAAGATGTTGTTGAAAACTTCTTGGGAAACTACAAAAGCCAAAATTATGAAAGACTGGTGGAAAATATGCCTAAAAAGTTTGCGCCTTAGGCTGCAACATGAGCCTGAAAGTTCACTTCTTATTTTCGCATCTTGACCGTTTTCCCGAAAATCTCGGAGATGTCAGTGAGGAGCAAGGGGAACGATTTCACCAGGACATCAAAACCATGGAAAGAAGATATCAAGGAAGATGGCATACAAATATGATGGCGGATTACTGCTGGTGTCTGCAACGAGATCAGCCTAACGCACAGCATAAGAAAACATCAAAGAAGCACCGGTTTAGTCGTCATTAGTCAGATCTACCTTCGTAGTCTTAAGTCTTTGGAATAAGTCCTGAAATGTTTGCAAGTAAAGAAGGTAAATATATTTTGTTTCTTTCAGTTATTTTTTTATTCTTTCATAAACAAGCAATATGCTCGTCCAAGAGCTAGGAGCTATTTAATTCTACTTTAATTAGGTTTTACTCTATCACCTAAAGATTTCGTGCTACAAGGGGTGTTGTAATACCTCATCTGTCCCCAAATGTTAACCACCCATTGATGGGAGGGGAGAGAGTATTTTGCTGGGAACGGGACTGGTTGTTATATATATTTACCCTACATTATTGTATGCGTTACTCTAGTCTATAACAACAAAATTTATGGTTTAGCATGTGCAGTCCAATGTTGGTCTCGATAAGATGGTTCACATTTGGGGATAAATGGGGGATTTATGACACCCTGTAGTAAGAAAACCATACGTGATAGGGAAAAACTAACTATATTTTTTAGATCAGCGCACTCAAATTATATAGAATCACCAACTAGTTTGTAAAAAATCGATCGACAAGTTTTCAAATGTGTACTGGTGTAATTGATCTGTGTGAACAGAATTTGAGGTGATGTGATCCATTAAATTTCACATTTCGAAATATTACAAATATTACTGAGACTAGCTTACTCTACACGATTCCTGAGCACTTGCCTAGCTTGATGGTCTACCTAACCTAGTTGCCTGAACTGTAATCATAAGAATATACAAGGGGCACATCTCACCTGTGCTACTGGAAAGCTTCTCCTCCTCTATTTTCTTCTTTTTCCGTTTTTCAGCTCCTAATGGATAATGTCGTTTCATTTTCCAAGATGCACGGTTACTTCTAGTTAATCACAACTAATCTGCTAAATAATAATAATCATAAATGCAAAAAAATATTCACTTTTTTCTACGTGAAGGTCAAAATATGAAAATACAAACCCACTTTAATAGACAGAGTTTATTTCCACAACAGTTTCGATGCCCACTGGCATCCTCCTCGGGTGGATCCCACGATCAGACGCCATCTATTCGCCTTTTTCTTAGTTACCTTTCCCCACCTTGTATCTTCCTATCGTCTATATGAAAAAACACTAGTGGCTGTGAAGACCAAGAAGCTGCAACTGAAGTTCCTGCAAGAGTGTTTAGTGGAGCAAGTGTGCCCGAAGTCCTTGATACCGTTTACCTTCAGGAAGGACCATACAACGTTTCCGAATTTTGCCAGGGAAATTTTGAAGGAACGTATTCCGTGTGTTAAAAGAGAGATTCACCATAGGTATTTCTAACTAAGAAATTGTCTACGCGTCCTTAAATCGCATGTGTCGTGTGAACTACTTGTGGCGCTGTTTGAAACTGCAGATTATAAATGCGACGTGAAGACTAGACGCACTGAACAACGACTTAACAGAAAGCTATCCAGTTTATGTGATGAAAGTGCTTGGTCAAAGTGTGCGGTGGAAGGTTCCGTTTTAAATTTATCGACATATGTCTTATCCAAATCCGAAAAGAAAGTTCTTAATTTAGGGCTGTCGTTTGCCCTTAAGCCCGATAAAAACATTTTTAGATTTTGTCTTCCGTAGTTCATTCCAGGGTGGATATTCCGTGTTTAAATGGTTTGATTCTGAGCAAGTTTCTGGAACATTTCAACTCAATGGACTCGGTTCCCAAAAGATTCCGGTTAGCTTTAGACAAGCGCAGGAAGAACGAAGCAATATTTGTCACTAAAACGGACAAAAGTAACACGGTGGTTATTTTGGACAAGTGTGATTATAAAAAAAAAATGGAAGCGTTACTTATTGATGAATTCACCTACACCAAAGTGAGATCGTCCCCCCTAAAGCGTCTTTCTGCCGAATTCAACAAAACTATCAGGATTGATTCTAAAAGATTTCTACAGATTAACCCCAAACTTCCCCACATTTACGGCTTACCCAAAACCCATAAGATTAATATACCATTCCGTCCCATTATTTCACACGGGGGTTCCTTTAGTTACAGGTTATCTAAATTTCTTGCAGATAAATTATCCCCATTAGTTGACGTTGAGTCCATGTTTACGAAAGTTCCTATTGATGATGTACTTAGTTTTTTAGGTAGAAAATTGCCGACATGTAACGTAGAACTAGGAATGCCCACACCAGTATTTTTAGAACTGATGAAACTCTGTGTCATCAATAATGCCTTCTCCTTCGGTGAAGAATATTATTTGCAACGTTTTGGTATTGGAATGGGGTCCCCTTTATCCCAATACTGAGTACATTATACATGGAATATCATGAGTCGGAATTGTTGCAAACAATATGTCCCAGGAATCTAATTTGGTTTCGTTATGTAGATGATATTTTCTCATTTTGGCCTGACCACTGGAACAACTTTGACACTTTCTTTGTCATTAAATAATCTTGTTCCCTCTATTAAATTTAAATATGAATGGGAGAACGACAAACAATTACCTTTTCTAGATGTTTTGGTTATTAACGAAAGCGGAAAGCCCAATTTCACGGTCTATAGCAAACCTACTCATTGTAATTCGTACATTCATTATTTTTCATATCATGAAGGGGTTAAAAGCTCAATTATTTCTTCCATGTTTCTAAGAGCACTCAGGATTTGTAGCCCACATTTGCTGGACCCGGAAAATTCAAAGATTTGGAACATTTTTAAGGATTTAAAATATCCTGAGTGGTTTATCAGAAAGGCGTATTTTAAAGCCAGAAAATCTTTTTATGCCCCTCGGGAACCTTCAGTTAACCAAAAACAATATGTGAGTTTGCCTTACATTGCCGGCTTAGAAAGAATAAAACCGTTGACGAAAGATTTTAAGTTTGCTTTGGCGTTCAAATATTCGTCTACCGTGAAAAGTAAATTGGTTAGGAATAACGTTGCAAAACAGGAACAAGCCTGTGTCTACAGCATTCCCTGTAAAAGTTGTGATTTAGTATACGTAGGAGAAACTGCAAGAAATATTGAAACCCGTATTAAAGAACACAAATATGCCTTCAGAAGTTGTAATACTAATAATGCCATTTTTTATCACGCCAGCCAAAATAATCATGCTATAGATTGGGAATCAAGTAAGGTACTCTATAAATGTAATAATTATGTTGAAAAATATTAGAATTGTATGTATAGAACAAGAAGATAATTTTAATTTGTGCGAAGGTACTTATAAGTTAGACCCTTTAATGAGATTCTTGGTCAAAAAATCCCTTACGGAGTCGGGGGAAGGGTTCTAACCTAAGTGTGAATTTCTTAAAGGTCTCTGGATTGTTTCCTTCCTCGCTTTTAGTTCATTCGATTTTTTTGGGGGTAAAATGTAAATGGAATAATAAACGTAAATGTAATAATGGAAGTAATAAGTGTGGAAATAAATATAAATGCAACAGATGTAATAATAAAGGTAATATTATAAATTTAATAATTAGTGTAAAGGTAATAATAAATTTAAAAAATGTAAATGCAATAATAAATGCAGTAATTATGTCAAAATATTAGAATCTGTATGTATAGAACAAGATAGTTTTAATTTGTGCGAATGTACTTATAAGCGGGTCCCTTTAATGAAAATGCCCTTCCGGTGTCGGGAGAACGGGATCTAACCTAGGTGCGAATTTCTTAACGGTCCCTGGACTGTTTTCCCTCTTGTTTTGGTTCATTCACTTTTCTGTATTCACCCGAGGAGGATGCCAGTGGGCATCGAAACTGTTGTGGAAATAAACTCTGTCTATTAGAGTGGCAGAATTGAGCGTCCACTTTTCAAGGCACGGACATGTTATGTGCCTTGAAAAGTGGACGCTCAATTCTGCCAGTTGAGGTTTAAGTTTTGGTTTTTGGCTAAAAATATGATAGTTACCCCTTTTTATTTGATGTATTCAATCTGACGTTAAGGCAGAGAGTCTTTTGCTTATATTGAGGTTCTGAATGTAGCAGGGCTAGGCTGCTTTAAACCCTAGATCTATGTCCCAAAGCTGGATCCTGTCTGCTTTGCAGATAGCTGGTGAGGGAAGCTATATTTATGGGATCTCTCTGCGAGTGACCCGTTGCCCACGTCGGGCTAGCATCATGAAAAAGAAAAACTATGGTATTTGTCATTTACCATTACTTATTCGGGCTATAGTGGATTTAATTATCCCAGAAGAGTTCCTTGTTCCATGCACTGTCTCTGTGTATCATATATATATATATATATATATATATATATATAATATATATATATATATATATATATATATGTTTTATTTCTACACATCCTTTTTGTCATTCAGATAAATTCATTTACTGTCTTTTCTCCTGATAAAGCTCAAATCCCACGCTCAAGCCTGGTCACTATCACAATCCTGTGGATCACACTGTTACTGCTACAATATTTCTCAGAGAAATTGTACCGTTGCCCCCTCTTACCTTTAATTTATCAAAGACTTTTTAAATTGAACAAGCTGCCTATACATCTCTATACCGGAGAATCCACCTTCTACATTCCTATTACTCTTCCCGTTTTAAGACCGCCCGCATTTGGGGCATTCTGTTAGACAGAAGATGGGGAGTGTTGGAACATCCATTTTTAACTGTCATTGTCCTCCTTAACTGATCTTTTTCCATGGCTCATCTACCCTGTGAGCAGTCCAGCATGCTCACACACACAAACACACACACACACACACACACACGTCTCACCCTATTACTCACTACATATACTGTACATGCGTTTTACTCACTACATAATCTTTTCAAATTTAAAAAAGAAGCCAACTTCAAGAGCCTCAGATTTCTCTGAGGAGGGGACCTTAAATGTCCCCACTTCTGACCCCCAGCTGACAATACAGGGAATACAGACCGGAGTAGCGGGGTTGGATCTACTACCACCCATTGGAAATGTTCTTGTTCCTCAGCCTGATTCATAAACTTCTGCAACATTCGTGGCCTTTTCTCAAATTTTCAATCTGTTGAACACCACCGCTCCTCCTCCAAACCCCATCGTCTTTTCCTCATTGAGGCCCAGATGCCTGCGGTGACTGCCAGCAACCCCTTTTCTGTACCCTTTTACTTTCTCTATACTCAGATTCACTCACTCCAAAGGTGGATGCGGCGTATATGTACGCAATGACCTAACTTGTTCTCGTATTCCCGAACCCGGATCCCCCGAATTATATACCCTCTGGCTGCGGCTTACATGCCAATCTCAAACTAAATACACCTGCGATGTTTCCCTTTCTCCTAATTCTACTGACTATCTAAAATTCTTTAACTGCCTCACTTCCAAAGTGGAATACATTATATTCCGCTCTACTTTGCTGAAATCTTCATTTAAGGAGATTTCAATGTTCACCAGCACCTTTGGCTTTCCTGAATGACCTAGAGCAGATTGTACAGCATCCTACTGGTAACCCGATCGCCATGGAGATAGACCCAACATTCTGGATTTATTTCTCATCACTCAGCACTCTTCTTACTCTGTGAAACTTTTTTCTCCGTTGGGCTCCTCCGATCACAAACTTATAGCTGTTTCTTCTTCTATCGCTCAAACCGGTCTTTGAATCCTCCCAAGAGGGTGTGCCTTTGGCACTTTAGCGTCATTGATTGCGAGGCCTTTAGGCAGTACTTCTGTGATTTCCCGTGGAACGATTACTGCTTATGTTGCCGCGGTCGTTACGAGTGTGTTGAGGGCATCGCGGAGTGAATCTCTCGGGGATGGAGGCTTACATCCCATGTTTTACTTCTACCACCAATGCATAAAACCTTGGTTTAACTTTACTTGTTCTAATGCTATCCGCAACAGAGAGGAGGCTTTCAGAAGGTACCGTCCCCATCAGTTTATATTTCTACCCGAATTTGTGCAAAATCCGTTCTTCGATTTGTCTAAAATTCCTTCATTCCGTCAGAAATGTGAAAACCTAACCAATTCTAATTCTTCTCACTCTTTCAGGCTTCTAGCTAAGAACCTCTTCAACAACTTTACCTCCTCTTCTTTCCCTCCTCTCTTCTACCCCGACGGCTCAGCTGCCGGTTCTTCTCCTGACAACGCTGAACTCTTCGTTCAAACTTTCGCTTCCACCTCAACCATGGACGATTCCGGTGTTGTTCCTCCATCTCCTCCTCCCTCTGACTTTATTATGTCCGAAATTAGAATCGTTTCCAAAAATGATCTTTCTGGCTTATCTAGGGTCAGCTCTAGGATGGTGTACGGTCCTGATGGTGTTCCTCCTGTTGCTTTTAAGAACTGTGCTTCAGTGCTAACATCCTGCCAGGCAAACTCTTACGTTTTTGTCTTTCATCTGGTACTTCGCCTTCATGCTAAAAGTTTGCTTTCATTCAACCTGTCCCAAGGAAGATTAACCGCTTTAATCCCTTCAACTATAGTTAAACTGTTTTGATTTCTTGCCTTTCTAAAATTTTTCAATCTATCCTTAATAAGAAGAATCTTAAACACCTCCCTTCTCACAATCTTCTTTCAGATCGCCAGTATGGGCTCCCCAAGGTTACTTCTACCGACGATCTTCTTGCATATCTCTGATTCATGGTCTTCCTCCTTTCAGGATTTTGGTGAAACTCTTGCTATTGCACTAGACATATCGAAAACTTTTGATAGAGTGTGGTACAAATTTTAAATATCCAAAAGGCCCTCCTTCGGATTTTATCCTTCTACCTGTGCCTTCACCTCTAATTCTCCTTCTAGCCGAGCTATAACTGCGGTTGTAGATGGCCTCTGTTCTTCTCCTAAAGCTATCAACAGAGCCGTTCCTCAGGGACTCTGTTCTGTCAGCCAATCTTTTCTTTTTTTTATTAATGATCTTTAATTCGCCCTTTCTCTCCTATTCACTCCTATGCTGATGATCCCACACTTAACTTCTCCACCCGCTTCCCAGAGCTTCCTTCTCAACAGTCAACAGTGGCACTATGATTCGCGTAGGACGACTATGGAACACCTGACCTCTGATCTTTGTTATCTCTGATTGGGACAGAGAACACTTTGTGACTTTCAATGGATCAAAACTCGGTTCCTCCGCCTGTCTACTCGTCACATTCTCCAATACGACTATAACCTTGCCTTCAACAACATACAACTCAGTCCTTCCTCTTTTCTTAACATTCCCGGCGTTTCTTTTCTCGTGATCTTTCCTGTAAAGATCACATATACCCTCTCTCCAAAACAGCTTCTAAGAGGTTAGGTGTGGTGTACTGCCTACGCAATTTCTTCGCCCTCGCTCAGTTAGTGCCTCTGTGCATTGGTCTTATCTGTCTTTGTATGGAATACGCTTGGGGTGCACTTTTGTGAGCAATCGGCCATGGCTCCTCCTTCCTGCACAAAAACAAAGCAAGACAAAAAAAAGAGTATTTTTGAGCACTTACCCGCATGAATGTAATTCTTTCCGCATATTATGGATTCATCATCTTTACACGTAAATACTGCAGCAGCACGGTGCTAGGGTTGATACCTTTGTTTAACTCCATAGGGTTTCTTATATTTCTCAAACTCTTGAAGAAGTTTTGATGTTTCTTAATAAAAACTTAACAAGTCAGAATGTTTTGAGCGCACAATACATTTAGAAAACTATATATATATATATATACAAACTCAGAATGGTTCCCTGAGAACATTATATGTTAAACACAGACCGTGCATGGAACAAGGAACTCTTCTGGGAAAATTAAATCCACTATAGTCCGAATAAGTAATGGTAAATGACAAATACCATAGTTTTTTTCCTTTTTCATGATTTTAGCCCGACGTGGGCAACGGGTCTCTCGCAAAGAGATCCCATAAATATAGCTTCCCTCACCAGCTATCTGCAAAGCAGACAGGATCCAGCTTTGGGACGTGGATCTAGGGTTTAAAGCAAACCTAGATCCCTACACTCAGAACCTCTATATAAGTAAAAGACTCGTTGCATTCACGTCGTGTTGAATAAATCAAAGAAAAAGGGGGTAACTATCGTATTTTTAGCCAAAAAAACCAAAACTTAAACCTCAACCGGGACATTGAGCGTCCACTTTTCAAGGCACGAAACACGTCCGTTTAGTATACACAAACTCAGAATGGTTCCCTGAGAACATTATATGTTAAACACAGACCGTGCATGGAACAAGGAACTCTTCTGGGAAAATTAAATCCACTATAGTCCGAATAAGTAATGGTGAATGACAAATACCATAGTTTTTTTCCTTTTTCATGATTTTAGCCCGACGTGGGCAACGGGTCTCTCGCAAAGAGATCCCATAAATATAGCTTCCCTCACCAGCTATCTGCAAAGCAGACAGGATCCAGCTTTGGGACGTGGATCTAGGGTTTAAAGCAAACCTAGATCCCTACACTCAGAACCTCTATATAAGTAAAAGACTCGTTGCATTCACGTCGTGTTGAATAAATCAAAGAAAAAGGGGGTAACTATCGTATTTTTAGCGGACGTGTTTCGTGCCTTGAAAAGTGGACGCTCAATGTCCCGGTTGAGGTTTAAGTTTTGGTTTTTTTGGCTAAAAATACGATAGTTACCCCCTTTTTCTTTGATTTATTCAACACGACGTGAATGCAACGAGTCTTTTACTTATATAGAGGTTCTGAGTGTAGGGATCTAGGTTTGCTTTAAACCCTAGATCCACGTCCCAAAGCTGGATCCTGTCTGCTTTGCAGATAGCTGGTGAGGGAAGCTATATTTATGGGATCTCTTTGCGAGAGACCCGTTGCCCACGTCGGGCTAAAATCATGAAAAAGGAAAAAAACTATGGTATTTGTCATTTACCATTACTTATTCGGACTATAGTGGATTTAATTTTCCCAGAAGAGTTCCTTGTTCCATGCACGGTCTGTGTTTAACATATATATATATATATATATATATATATATATATATATATATATATAATATGAAAATTATTTCACGAAAGTAACACGTGAAAAATATTTATGATGAATAAAACCACGAAGGAAAGGAAACACAAAACGGTGCTCAAGCGCTTTCGTCTAATGACATCCTCAGGAACACTGAAATACATAAAAGGTTACGGCCTATATATAGGTTACAGAAAGAAAAAAAATATATATAAATAAATAACATACATACACACAACATATATACATATATATACATACATATCTACACACATACACATATATATATATATATATATATATGCAATAAACGGAGAAGTAAAAATAAAACTTAAAAATTAAGGATTAGAGGATTAACAAAGAGGCATATCGATTTTTATCACAAGATCAAATGAGTTATAAAAATAATACAAATTTATACTGGAGATACGCCCGGGTTTTAACACTTTGCCTTTTTAGAGTCAAGTTTCGATATATATAAAAATAAATTGAAGATTAAAAGTTAATAAAGTAGCTTACAAGTTTACCAAAGATTTAGCGTCCTACCCTTTTTATCTAGATTTGTTTTGAAGGAATTCAAAACAACAGGATCGAGTTGAAAAAGACCTTTGCTTATGTTGAAGTTATTTGAAAGTTGAATAATGGCAGACTCAAGAATATTTCTATTGACAATGTTGCTCGAATGAAATAAAACTGAAGCATTATTCCAATCAATACAGTGGGATAACTCTGACAAATGGACAAAAAAAGCACTGGACAACTGTCCTGTTCTGACGGAATATTGATGCTGTTTTATACGTGTGTGCAAATCCTTTCCCGTCTGACCTATGTAAAAGGAATCACATTGTTTACACCCAATTTTATAGATAATGCCTGAATTATTGGTAGGGCTATTTTTTACTATGATATTTTTCACAATATTGTTATATGAAAATACTACATTAATATCCAAAAGTTTAAGTACATTAGCAATGCCTAAAAAGCCCGGGAAAAATGGAAGTACTAAAATATTTTTTGACAAAGTACGAGTGTTATTATTGACACGATAGAAAGTTCGTTTTGCCTTGTTGAGACAAGATTCCATAAACGCAGATGGGTAACACAGATCACTTCCAATACCGTTGATTTTTTCCAATTCGGCATCGATGTATTCCGGACTGGCGATCCTAAGGGCGCGGAGAAACATTGATGAAAAAATGGCCTTCTTAGTGGGGGTGTCATGTCCCGAGTAAAAGTGTACGTAGGACAAGTTGTTTGTTGTTTTCCGATAGATACTAAACTTAAAACCTGGGCTTTCCCTATGTACACGCACATCCAAAAATGGGATTGACTTGTCTTGTTCCACTTCTAAAGTAAACTTAATGGAGGGGACTTGATCATTTAACTGAAGGAGGAAGTTATCCAGGTCACGATTCATGGGCCAGATACACAAAATATCGTCGACGTACCGCAACCAAGGGATGCCAACCCCCAGGATTCTCGGAATGTAAGTAATTTCGAAAAACTCCATATAAATATTGGAGAGGAGGGGCGATAAGGGGTTGCCCATGGCCATCCCAAACACTTGTTGATAATACTCGTTATTGAAAGTGAATTTACAGTCTTTAATGCAAAGCTTAATAAGTTCCAAAACAATGTGTGAAGGTAGTGGCAGGTCATACTTATGTAATTCTTGGGAGAGAAAGTCAAGCATATCATCAATCGGCACTTTTGTAAACAATGAACAAACATCAAAACTGATCAATCTATCGTTAGTTTCAGTACGTGCATTATTCAATTTTTCAGTAAGATCCATGGAATTTTTTACATGTGAATCAGAGATAGTTCCGAGAATGGGGGACAAGACTTTGACAAGCCATTTAGAGAGTTTATAAGTAATAGAGCCCACCGAGCTAATAATAGGGCGCCCTATTATTAGCTCGGTGGGGTCTATTACTTATAAACTCTCCAAATGGCTTGTCAAAGTCTTGTCCCCCATTTTCGGAACTATCTCTGATTCACATGTAAAAAATTCCATGGATCTTACTGAAAAATTGAATAATGCACGTACTGAAACTAACGATAGATTGATCAGTTTTGATGTTTGTTCATTGTTTACAAAAGTGCCGATTGATGATATGCTTGACTTTCTCTCCCAAGAATTACATAAGTATGACCTGCCACTACCTTCACACATTGTTTTGGAACTTATTAAGCTTTGCATTAAAGACTGTAAATTCACTTTCAATAACGAGTATTATCAACAAGTGTTTGGGATGGCCATGGGCAACCCCTTATCGCCCCTCCTCTCCAATATTTATATGGAGTTTTTCGAAATTACTTACATTCCGAGAATCCTGGGGGTTGGCATCCCTTGGTTGCGGTACGTCGACGATATTTTGTGTATCTGGCCCATGAATCGTGACCTGGATAACTTCCTCCTTCAGTTAAATGATCAAGTCCCCTCCATTAAGTTTACTTTAGAAGTGGAACAAGACAAGTCAATCCCATTTTTGGATGTGCGTGTACATAGGGAAAGCCCAGGTTTTAAGTTTAGTATCTATCGGAAAACAACAAACAACTTGTCCTACGTACACTTTTACTCGGGACATGACACCCCCTAAGAAGGCCATTTTTTCATCAATGTTTCTCCGCGCCCTTAGGATCGCCAGTCCGGAATACATCGATGCCGAATTGGAAAAATCAACGGTATTGGAAGTGATCTGTGTTACCCATCTGCGTTTATGGAATCTTGTCTCAACAAGGCAAAACGAACTTTCTATCGTGTCAATAATAACACTCGTACTTTGTCAAAAAATATTTTAGTACTTCCATTTTTCCCGGGCTTTTTAGGCATTGCTAATGTACTTAAACTTTTGGATATTAATGTAGTATTTTCATATAACAATATTGTGAAAAATATCATAGTAAAAAATAGCCCTACCAATAATTCAGGCATTATCTATAAAATTGGGTGTAAACAATGTGATTCCTTTTACATAGGTCAGACGGGAAAGGATTTGCACACACGTATAAAACAGCATCAATATTCCGTCAGAACAGGACAGTTGTCCAGTGCTTTTTTTGTCCATTTGTCAGAGTTATCCCACTGTATTGATTGGAATAATGCTTCAGTTTTATTTCATTCGAGCAACATTGTCAATAGAAATATTCTTGAGTCTGCCATTATTCAACTTTCAAATAACTTCAACATAAGCAAAGGTCTTTTTCAACTCGATCCTGTTGTTTTGAATTCCTTCAAAACAAATCTAGATAAAAAGGGTAGGACGCTAAATCTTTGGTAAACTTGTAAGCTACTTTATTAACTTTTAATCTTCAATTTATTTTTATATATATCGAAACTTGACTCTAAAAAGGCAAAGTGTTAAAACCCGGGCGTATCTCCAGTATAAATTTGTATTATTTTTATAACTCATTTGATCTTGTGCTAAAAATCGATATGCCTCTTTGTTAATCCTCTAATCCTTAATTTTTAAGTTTTATTTTTACTTCTCCGTTTATTGCATATATATATATATATATATATATGTGTATGTGTGTAGATACGTATATATGTATATATGTTTGTGTGTTTGTATGTTATTTATTTATATATATTTTTTTTTCTTTCTGTAACATATATATAGGCCGTAACCTTTTATGTATTTCAGTGTTCCTGAGGATGTCATTAGACGAAAGCGCTTGAGCACCGTTTTGTGTTTCCTTTCCTTCGTAGTTTTTTCATATATATATATATATATATATATATATATATATTTCAACTGCAAAGAACACGCAGTATAATTAACGTAAAGAACGACGCTTGTATAGGAGAACATATATATATATATATATATATATATATATATATATATATATATATATATATGTGTGTGTGTGTGTGTGGGTGTGTAAGATCATGTACAGCATTGAAAATGATGCAACTTTGTCATTAATGAGTCTACTGGCATTAATAACTCTACTAAGCATAAACATAGATTTGACGAACCTTGTGGAGCTATTTCTAATACATGTTGATAGCTTTTGAACTTGATTTTTCAAGAGAATCTAACTATTGTATGGCATGTTTTTAAGAAGCTCGTATTCATCAATTTTCTCTTCTTTTCCATGGCATCGTATGACGAACCCTTTAAAAGATCTCGAAATCCATTACCACCAACATGATCAAGTGACGGTAAGTGAGATCGAAAGAATAACAAAGCTCAACGTCACGTTCAGCTCTGAGAACCAAGTTTCATCGTCGACAAACTCATTATCGGGAGAACCAGCTGATCAATGTCCTGAAAACCTCCAATCTTACACGTCATCTGCAACATTCCAAGCCCCTTCAAATGCGACCGCTATCCATACAGAGAGGATGAGTTATCATTCATCCAACGGTGTATCTCTTACCTTAATGCAAAATGTGAGTAATACCCCTACACTTTCTAGAAGTCGCTACAACGCCAGGATTGATCCCCGAGTCGCGTATTCGAGAGGTTTCGAACAAGGACTTCCCAACGTAGTTCGATGTATCATCACATATGCTCTTCAGAACAATGATCGGGAGACCCGAATAAGGTTGGCGTTTGGACTTGAGTCAAATAGCGAGATATCGAACAGTTCTGGATAGTAATACCTTACAGCACCTGGTGGTAGAAGATGTTGACTACATCCTTTCACGTTTTGCGCAAGCTTCTCAAAGTGGTTCAAAATTTAGCTTGGAGAATTTCACGGTTGAAATTGACCAATTATTCGGTGTTGTGGAACACACGGCCACGCCTTATACACTTAACTTCAATTCTCAGTCTATTTACAGACGTCACATAAATTCCGAGCGTGGTTGCGGATTTATAGCTATAATCCTGTCTCATATGTTTACCATGCTAAACAAGGCGTCTAGAAGTTTCCGAATGGAAGCAGGCGTAGAAAAAGCACAAAAACTAGCTACGGATTGCAATCTTGATTTTAACTGTAATATGGGTCCTGAAGAGCTGACGAAAGTAGAAGAACAGATGAAAGTTAAGATTGCCGTGTTTGGTCTGGATCAAAATGGCAGAGCAACATATGTATTTAAAAGCTGCGTGAGGGAACGTACAAAGCCTCTATTTGTTTTAGGGCTGGTGGGAGCAACTTACCTTCCTATTAGACGCATCAGAGATCTTTACGTAAACTATGATAAAAGCCGTAAATATGGAAGACATCACGATTTGTGTAAGGGTTGTTTCGAGTTTACGAATGATCTGTTGAAATATTGTAAGGAATGCCAAATGGTTTGCAGTCAGTGTAAAAGCCCCAGGTGTGAAAGTCTGATAGTTGAAACTGAGAAGAGGGACTGTGATGTGTGTAGGCGCACATTTTTCAATAACAAATGTTTTGAATTCCATAAATCAAATAGCACGTGCAGGAAAATGAGGATTTGCGAGTGCGGCATGTTTCGTACGCTGAATGATAGCAGTGAGTTCGGGTATAGATGCGATGAAATTTATTGTACTACATGTTATGAGAAATATAAGGCGGATGAAGTAAAGCATGTTTGCTATATTAAAGATGCTAAGCCTAAAAATAAACCTTGTATAACCGTGTATTATGACATAGAAACTTACACAAACCCTGAAACAAATGAGGTTGTCCCGCATTTACTCGTAAGCCAGGCTATCTGTGACGAGTGCATGAACATTGAATGCATGAATGTCGCAAATGTGGTAAACGAACAAACATTTTTAAGGTGCTGCAGGAGATTCCCCTGTGAAGCTCTTTGTGAACTATATTGTCAAGGTGGCGGATCAGTTCAAAAAAATGACTGTATATTCTTGCCCACAACGCGGCAAAATTTGATACACAATTCATTTATAAGAAGCTGCTTGAGCACGAATCATCAGAGAGGGAACAAGCTTATACAGATGCAAATAAGAGGAAATGTACAGTTTAAAGACACCCTGCTGTTCACACCTTGTGAATTAGCCAAGTTACCCAAGGTAATGGGTGTAGGCGCAGAAGTATCAAAATGGTACTCCCCTTACACATTCCTCACTCCTCAATCGCAACCACGATCGCCTCATTATGTTTTACTGTATTCAAAAATAACTTCATGCCTAAAGATACGTTGGCCGTCATTCCTCGAAACGCCCCACGCAGTTATGGGTATAAGGCTATTTACTGGCTCACACACATACAGCTGCAGACAGGTGTGTGTGTATATAAAACACACTCGAACACGGGAGAAGTTGCCATTAAGATCAACGGCCGTGTTTTTTGGGTGGACGGCTTAAGTGAGGATCCAACCACTGGTGAGAAGACGGTGTACTCCTTTAACGATTGCTGCTGGCATGGATGTCCACGCCCTGAGTATGCCGTCACAGGGGACCTCCATGGAAGATCCTCCGCCGACAGCCTCGCATGGACCCGTACCCGCGACCAGCTTATAAGTTTACAGTTCACAGACAAAGTTTTGTGGGAGCATCAATATGATGCCTGGCTGGAAACTGATGAGCAATATCGCGAAGAAATAAGAGCCAACGTGGCACTGGCTCAGGGCGCCGAAGTTTAGGGGACGCCAAAAATCGAAAGAGCAACAGAAAAAAAAGACAAAATATCGCTATCAATCAACAAGAAACAAGTGAACAGTTTAAAAAAGGAATTCTACATAGAAAATTAGGGCGCGGGAGGTGAGGGAGGTGGCAACCTTATCAATTGAACATGCCATCGCCAAAAATTTAGATTTAGATTTGGATGAAATAATCCAAAGATTTTCAGCTGCTAAGGCCCGAAAAGTTAATCTTTGAAGCCAAAATTTTAATGAGTATGTTATTAATACTACTTGGTTAATGATTATTGAATTCAAATTAATAAAATATGTTTTTTATTTTAAGATTTTAATAAAATGTACTGAATGAAATGAACAATAAAGTTATCAATAATTTGTTATTTTTTAACTAAAAAACCTTTATATAAAAAATGTGATGGGGGCGGGCGCCAAAGCAAAATTGGCTCAGGGCGCCACAACCCTTTCAGCCGGCCCTGGTCATCAAACATACAATGGTGGTGGAGCCCCTCAAATGCGGTGACAGCTTGTATGGAGGACGTACAAAGTACAAACCCCTTTAAACTTTACTTTCCGAATACGGATGGGGTGAAGCTTCACTACTACGATTTCTGCTCATTATACCCTTACATGATGAAGAACAACTCGTACCCCGTAGGTGCGCCTGAAAAACTTGTGTGCCCAGCCATGCCTACCATCGGAGGATTTCTCAGCTAACTTGAGTGAGCACTACTTTGGCCTTTCTTTCGTAGATGTCCTCCCCCTCGCGATTTATGGATGCCGATCTTACCTGTTGTTACAGACCACAAACTCATGTTCCCTCTGTGTGTGAAGTGCGCAGAGGAGAATAATGGGGACTGTACTCACACGATCAACCAGAGGAAGATCATAGGCGTATATACAAGTCCTGAACTGTCCCTGGCCCTCCGTCACGGGTACAGAATACTGAAGATATATGAGGTGTGGAGGTTTCAGAAGCTCCCCCACCTTTTCACACCGTATATATATACTTTTTGAAGGATAACGTAGAAGCATCAGGATACCCACGAGGAAATGAGACCGAAAATGAGAAAACGGCGTATATTCAACGCTACCATGATCGTGAAGGGATACAGCTTGACCGCAGCTTGACGCTAACGATAAAGAGGTTATGGAAATCGTGAATGTAGGTAATACGTACATAATAAGTAGGGCAGTCAAAAGTTGACCGAAAAAATTAAGAAAGTTGACCTTACGAATTGAAAAAATTGACTTATAAAGTTGCCTTTACTTTCAATAATAAAAACGATACTTTAATTACTTATTCTTGCTCTTCTACATCAGTTGACCGATTGTGGTAAATTATGAAGTATTTGCCGACATTTTCTGGCAAAAAATTGCGATCCTTACTTAATAATTTATTAAGCATTTTGGTCTACACCACGCTGGTGTTTTTGGGTAGAGCGATGTTTATCCACAAAAAAGGATTTGTCATGCTTGACCACAACACAACAAATCTGACAGTATAGCTTATTTTTTCCTGAACAAATGAATTCATTGGATATTTTGCAATTATAGCGCGCACTTTAGCAATAGAACTAACTGCAACTTTTGGCATTTTAAATATCTGAAATCAAAAGAAATCGAAATCAGTGAAATAACAAATCAGAAAAAATCACAAATCAAAAATGGTAACCAGTAACCACAATACATACAACAAAACCACATCCAAAACCAGAACGGACATAACTGAATAAGACAAATACGAGCAGCGAAGTTGCCAGTTAACCAAAAAGATGCCAATTTTTAGTTATTTTAATTATTTATTCCAAAAAATTGACTTTATTTACCTCATTGCTATTTTTTGACCTAACAGGTAAAAGTTGACTTTTGGTTGACCTATTAACTTTGGTAATATACCCCCTACAGGTGTTTTTATTGCATTTTCAGTCGTTTCAGCGAAAAGTGCCCCATAGGAAACAATTTGACTTTAATGACTTTTGACCGCCCTAAATTAATAAGGTACAACCGAACCGAATTGGCCACAGATACATCACATGTCACAAACATACCTGTAGCCAGTTTCACGACAGCCTACGCACGTATCAAACTGTGGCATCTGTTGCATTCCCTCGGGCAACGCGTTCTGTACGCTGATACCAATAGTGTGATATTCACGGAGAGGGCAGGTGAACATATGTCTCCTATTGAGGAGTTCTTTGGAGAGTTGACTGATGAGATTAAGTATGAGTATGGAGACATCGCATACGGCGACTCTTTTGTCTCAACAGGACCAAAAATTTACGGTGTACGCGTGAGGGTGGGGGATGAGTACAACTACATCGTGAAGGCTAACGGCATCACGCTTAACCATACCAACCACCAGATCGTTAACTTTGAATCGCTCAAAGATCTAGTGAGCTTAGAAGACGATGGTAATGACCGACCGTCCCACCTGGTTGTGGGAAGTCACAACTTCAGAGCACAGAAATTAGGGGGCGTGAAGGAACTTAGGGGGAGGAAGGTTTGTTGTAACACCTACAGGAAACGTTACCAGATCCCTGGCAGCTACGACACCGTACCCTTTGGATACTGTATCGACTAGATGCATCCCTTGTAATGCTTAGCCGTATTTAAATTATGTATGTATCTGTTACACCTTTTTTATTATTTGTTCTTTGTACCACTGTTTACCATGCGTTTTTAACCATTTTCTGTGTATTTTATTTATACTGATAATAAATTTCTTGTTTTGTATTAGATTGCTTTTCATTCTAACAACCTTCATTATATTAGTTATGGGGAAATAAAAGCTGTATATGTGCCAACCAGGCATTAATAATGCAGGGTTTCTCCACAGCTTATTAATGACATAAACTTAGCCTCAGTATTAACTGTTTCTGCGCCAGCGATTCCACATGGCACCGTCAACAAAAAGTACGTGTATTTTCCGCAGATTAGCTTCAATGATGGCTCATGGCATTTGAATATAACAATTAACTGTATTGCAACATCTGGGAGGTTTTGGACATTGCCCTGAGCATTTAGAACCTAAAAAGAGATGCAGAAACTGTATGAAGGAGTACTTTCGTCTATAATGCAGAAAGTGTGATGTACCATTACGTTTAGCAAATGACAAAACTGCTTTAATGGCTCAAAGCAGTATGGTTTACTTTTGTGTTTAGCAACTTGACAAATATTATTATTATTATTTGTTCCACTCAAAGTACCAAAGTTATGTTAGTGTCTCTTATTACATGATAGCATCAATGGAGCCATATAACTTCTAATGTAATTAATTATTTCTAAGCAAAGTTTCACTTCCATACGTATTTTTAACATTTTTAATTAAATTTTTTTCATCTCAAAACAATAATTTGGGGCAGAAAGGGTTAATATTGCATACACCATCATCGCTCTGTGCAATACATGTCAATCAAATAAGTACCTACAGAGCCGAATAAACGCATGATGTTTTCCACATCCAGTAGTAATGAAGATAAGACAGCTAATATTATTTTAAGGCAATTTATATTCAAGGTCTTAATCTTCCTGCAAACGTTTGAAGACCTTGTTAAGTATACATTCGCTTATTCATGTAGACATTTTTTAACTTTTCATACTAAGATGGCTGCTTATCTTCTCATAGCCAAATTTCAACTGAAACCTATACATGTACCGACTGTCGCGTGTTGAAATCTTCTAGCTCATTACAATGTCGTTATTTTACTGAGGTTATTGCACAAATGAAAACGAATGATAAGAATGTGTAATATAAAAATGGGTACAAAAGGCTACAAACAACGGCAGTCAGGATGACTCATACGAAAATGTTTGTTTACGAAGCTCTGATAAAAGATGTAAGAAAATTAAGAAGTAAATGAAAGTTTTAAATCATAGCATAGGAGAGAGAGATTTGCAGGAAATAGAAAACTTTAAAGATAAAGCGAAAATTTAAAAATAAAGAGGTCTGGTTCCGACTGAAAATTCGACAATACCTTTGTGGTATAAATGTTTCTAACGGGGATTTAATACAAAGTTAGCAGCTGGTCTCTTTTAAAGGAACCGACTGCATTACTTTGAAATACGATAGTGACATTCCACCCCACAAATTAACTCTACATCTGAATGACAAACGTTTAGTTTCATTAGAGTTAAGATGCTTACCCGCTAATTTAAGAGCAATACTCTGAGTGCCCCTACCTGCAGTCAAAATGTTTTTAGGCATCGAGATTATAAATATCTTTATTCGTTATATATATATATATATATATATATATATATATATATATATATATATATATATATACTAACTTTGCAAACATTAAATGACACACAGGTGAAATAATGATGTAAACAGTTTTTAAAATATGAACTGTAGATGATATGAAAACCTAGTGATGATGCAGTCCTAGATTAGCTTAAGCCATGTATTTATAGCCTTGAGGGTGCTTCGTCAGGACAACTAATCTTTTACGCGTGTTGCGTTCATCGTTCTCTATGTTTTTCCCTTTATTGCGTATTTCTCTGTGATACACGATCTACATATTTGTCGTGGATAAAGCATGGTGGTAGGACGCCTTGGTAAATATGTATCATAAATAAGCCGTTGCGGAACTCGACACCCGTATTTTAAATTGATGGTACGGATATTAACATATGTATAAATTACATATATATACTCATGTGTGTGTATACACACACACACACACACACACACACACAGAATATCAGTCTGATGAATGAGAATGTTGCTCCCCCTGCAGCTAGCAGTGACGTGAATTAAGATAAAACTAACGGGGCCGCGAACACGACGGAACGCTGCGTAAAAAGTGCCTTTTTTTTCGTCCTCGAATATTCGTTTGTTTGTTTGTTTTTGTCTCATGAAAGACCGTGAAGGAAGGCGAGGAGGATTTAAAAATTTTAATCTCTGCATTTTTTTTCTCATGAAAGACACCTTATAAAGGAAGGTGGGAGACCGTCATGAACGACGGTGAGGGGGAAATTTTCAAATTGGTCAAGTTCTGTCTCCCCAAATGCCATCATACTACTAATTATGTCTATTGTTTGTATATTAAAAAGGGGTGAAATATGAGAATTACGT
The DNA here is from genome assembly GCA_023014485.1 of Bathynomus jamesi. Lineage (NCBI taxonomy): Eukaryota > Metazoa > Arthropoda > Malacostraca > Isopoda > Cirolanidae > Bathynomus > Bathynomus jamesi. Next base: position 925,178 of record JAJOZX010001220.1, on the reverse strand, counting down.
ACATAAGTATTGTGAAGAGTAAGTACAGTGTAACGCAAAAGTCTATGTATGGGTGGTGTCATTTTATATATATATATATATATTATATATATATATATATATATATATATAGGCCACGCCCATATTCTTATTTTCTATTAGCAGACTCAATAATTCATTCCACTTATATATATAATATATATATATATATATATATATATATATATATATATATATATTGCGATAAAATTTTTATTTTGGTGGTTGCTAAATCTAATTATATTAGTGATGTGTCATCGTGCTGCTGTTGGTCGCTAAAGTCTCTAATTATGTTGTGATATTGTGCTCGTGTGATTTGTTGTAGGTCTGACTGAGGTGGGGCGTTCTTGGGTGTGATCAGCTCTATTCGCTTAATTTTAAGGTTTGGCAATCCCCTAACCCCCTTTCCTAGCCTTGGCACACATTTTCCAGCAACGTTGCACGCAATAGCATTGGACTACACCATTTGCCAACATACTACTACTATGTATTATCAAATTGTAATGGTGATTTGATGTTTGTATTTTTTCCAATTTTCAGCAATAATCATGTAAGGCGATCTTGTCAAGTTCAGTAAGTGTTTATATTCAACACCTCCAAATATAAACATGTTCCAATTGCTTATTCACCCTACTCTTCAAGGAGTTTATATCATGATGGGGTGAAGTATACATAATGGATAATTTGTCCATTGTTTAGTGTGGTTAACAGTAAGATCACAAAATGAGGGGTCCCGCGTCTTATGGTACCTAAGCGCCAAAATTAAAATTTGCCACAAATCGCCTCCAAAGTTCAGCAATATTCTGGCAATAGTATCTGTTATTAATTGAGCTAGAACGTTCATTTTTGGCTAAATTAGAGTTCTAAGTATGCTAATGAAGATGATGGTGAGTTTTTGGAATAGATTCTCATATTTTATATTTTATACGGTATATATATATTTTTTTTTTTATTTTCTTATGCCGAACTTTGGGTGCGATTTCTGCCACAGAACGAGGTGAAAAAAGTAGTTCGCTTCATAAGGTTTTCAACCATACTTCTATTGTCGTAAGGTCATTATAACCCAAACCACGCGATATCCATCAAAAACACGTTTTCGCCTTTGGTGGCGCTTAGGTACCGTAAGACGCGCGACCCTTCAAATTTAATGTAAAATAGAAATAGTAAAGGTCCAAATATATATTCTTCTTGAACCGCAATTCTTAAACTTAAGTGTTTTATAAGATGTATTTTATTTATATCTACAGGGTGGGAGAGAAGTCTTTAAGGATTTTATACATACAACTATTTAGTTAACAACATTATACAGATTAGTGTTCAAATGATGAAACAAATCAAATAAAGTCTAAAAAGAATTTTATTCGTGCAAGGAATTTTGTTAAATTGTAATTTAATCTTCGAAGAGTTCTCCATCCGCTATGATACATTTATGGATTCTCTCTGTGAAACTCTTCATTGTTCTCCTGGACATATCGAGTGGGATCCTTTTCAGTTCTTCACCTATTCTGCGGCCAAGGGCATTCACATTTGGATAGATGAAACCACGAGTGTAGAGTTTGTCACGCAAATAAGCCCAAACCCAGAAATCACATAGAGTTAAATCAAGTGATTTGGCTGGCCACTCGATAGGACCTCGCCGCCCAAGCCATCTTCCTTCAACGTTCGTATCCAGAATCTCACGGACAGCTGCAGAGTAATGTGGCGGCGCTCTGTCATGTTGATAAAGCCAATTCCTGCCAAAACTTTGTGTCTCAGTAACCGGCAGTAGAGTTTTCCATCCATCGTATCTCACCATATATTAAAGGAAACGAGTCATGAATAACCAATGAACGCCCAAACTGTTGGTGTAGGTATTTTAACGGGTTTACCCAATCGTATTTTGGGATTTTTTTCGTTCAGTAGTGAACGTTGTGTTTGTTTTCTTTACTCGTTAAGCCGAAGAGACATTCATCTGAAAATTTGATCTTTCGAAGGAAATCTGAATTACTGTTGAACTTTTGTCTCATTGTTTCAGCAAACTGCAGTCGTCTGTCAGAATTATCGTTGTATATGGGCTGAGAGTAAATGGGTTTGTAATCGTGGTACCCCTGTTATTTCAATATTTTTGCTACTGGAAATTTGGAAATGGCCAATTACTGTGCAACTTTTCTCGTTGAAGTTGTTAAATTGACTTGAAAACTGGCGAAGACATTTTCTTTGTTGTTGTCTTCTGTCGCCGTTACTGGCCTTCCGCTTCTTGGACAATCTTTTACCAGGCTCCGTGTTTTCAAAAGTTTGAGCTTCTAGTATCGAAGAGTGGTTGCATTTGGTGGTAGTTTATTATATATTTGTTGAAATAAACGCAGAATTTCTTCACAATTATTATAAGAAATAGCCCACGAATACAAAACACACTTTTTCTTCATTGCTGTATTCCATCCTTACTGACATGGCGCTGACGGGGCCTATGATCTAGCCTATGATCATTCCTGGCCTTGTATAGTTGCTTTGAAACGTATCGCATACACTGAAGTGATATCATTGAAATTTATTTATTAACAATTTGTATATATAAAATCCTTAGACTTTTCTCCCACCCTGTAATGATAGTTTTATTTCGCTGATTTATAAAACAAATAAAGTTAATAAAACTCTTATAAAATCTGTATATGTTTCCCCTCTCTTGCAATGAATGAATTTGGAAATCCAAAATTTTTACGGATCCCTTCTGTTATGTGCCTTAATTGCATATAAAAAGATGATAACGAGCTTTCGTGGCTCGGAAGCCTACCCCTCCCTTTGGAGGAAAAAAAATGGATCATCTGAAAATCAGGGCCCCCAGCCTTAATTACCAAATGATATCTTCGTTAAAACTAACGAAAATATCACGACTTAACCCTTTAACGCCTGAATTGTTTGTAGGGTTAAATTATGAATTCGTGTATTTGAAACGTTATCAATATGTAGCGGTCGTCCTTTTACCTAACCAATCGTCAAGGGCGTATAGCTGACCTAACCTGGCATTCAATTTAATTTATTATTATATTTGGTACTGTAAAGCAAAAAACAAGAATACATGGGGGCCCTGATCTTCAGGTGATCCAAAAAAATTTCAACATTTACAGAGACCAGCAGTAGTATTTTTGCCTTCGCTTTACTTTTAAAAAGTAACCTTAACTTAAACTATCCTAATTTACCTGACCTGACGAAACCAAAGTGGGGTTAATCTAACCTACCCTACTTTCCTCTGTTCGAATCGATTTCTTTTATTGTTTTTTCGTTTTTCGTTGTCACTGTGCCGTTCCAGCTCCATCAGCTCTGACCCATATGTCATATTATCAGTACTGAGTATACAAGGTAGAAGAATAGGTTACTTTGCCTTTGTTCTAGAGTGCTATCACCTACTGAGCAATTTATATCTGTAACATTCGACTGCTGGAAGAGAGTGAAAATTGTCCCGAAATTGAATCCTTTTACCTATAACCTAATCATCATTTATATGAAGGAGTTACATGTTCTGGTTTTTAAAATTCTCTATCGATGACAGTATAATAATTATAAATATCATTATGGGTTTTATAATTATAAATAATACAGTATTTATGTGCAGCATAAATCCTTGAAATTGCTATTTGGCAAGTGTTTATTGCATAAAAGGTTCATGAGCATAGATATCTCGTCTTGTAACGTTGCCCTTGTCCTGTGAACTGTATCGTGACACATGAATCTTAAAAAGTGTGCCCCTAGCTTAGCCTCCTGCCACATGACAGAATGATTGGACTCGTGTAACTTCATGCAGTCTTCCGTTGACGCCAAATTGAATGGAAGAGTCGAATCCCAGAACACGAAGTTGTTGGTCTTCATGATTGCCCTCTGTAAATACACATCGAGAATTTTTAATTTTTCAAAAGTCTGTTCACCGAGTTTTAAGGATTATGGACATGTATTGACTCTTGTAATAAGTAATTTGAAGTTGCTATATTGTGTGGTAAATAAAATTATAAACTCTATACTGCTGTCCTAATCAATCACTGAATTTAAGTTTTGTTCCTTTTTTAAGTATACACATTATATATATATATATATATATATATATATATATATATATACAGGGTGTCCCACAAGTCCGATCTCACAGGAAAATTTATTTTAAATTAAATTAACAAAAGTAATACATTAGAATGAAAACAAATGTTCAAACTAATGGAAGCTATTGAAGAATAGGGACCCCAGCTTTCTTTAGTTAGGCTTATAAGGCTAACTAACGAAAATATCACGACCTAACTTAACCAATCGTTAGGTTAACTGTACGCCCTTGACGATTGGTTAGGTTAGGTCGTGATATTTTCGTTAGTTAGCCTTATAAAGCTAACTAAAGAAGGCTGGGGTCCCTATTCTTCAATAGCTCCAACTAATGTCCTTCTTGTTCGCACATGTTGATACAATGTTCCAAACTTAAACGCCCACGTGGCAAAATCTCTGGTGTGATTTGGGCACACACAACATAGATATTTTCTTTAAGGTCTTTAATGGCACATGGACGGTCACTGAACACAACAGACGTAAGGTGATCCCAGAGAAAACAATCTGAGGGTGTGAGGTCCGGCGATCTTGGTGGCCACTCGATTGATCCCCTGCACCCGATCCACTGCCCAGGGAGAACTTCATTCAACCAACGTTGCACCTCACAGCCAAAGTGAGGTGGTGCTCCATCCTGCTGAAAGTAAAACCGATGTCGCACTGTAATTGTCATTTCGTCCACATACGGTTCTAATACATCATGCAAGAACTAGAGCTGTCGTTCGGCATTAAGTCCTTCTTACAGGAATACTGGTCCCAAAACAAGATTTCCATGAATGTCTCACTACACCATTACTTTTGAGTTAATTTTGTGATGATTATTAACAGCGACATGAGGATTATCCTGCGCCTAGCACACGGTGTTGTGTTGGTTTATGTATCCGTTCAGGTGGAAACACGCCTCATCGCTAAACATGATATCGTCCGCTAGGTTTCTTTATTTAAACCATTCACAAAATTGAAGTCATCGATCTGTATCATCCCCATCTAATTCTCGTACAAAATATATCTTGTCTGGATGAAAATTGTGACGATGCAATATTCGGTGTATAGATGTCTTTAAATGTCCACTTTCATATCTTTCTCACCGATCATTGCGGACTTACTGCGATCCTGGAAAGTTCATAAATCCTGCTTTCAACACCAGTTGACATTCTCGGGCGACTTGCTCTTGGTTTGTCCTGATCGCTCCCGGTTTCCTTGAATCTTGAAAGCATCCGACCAACAAAACACTGACCAGGTCGTGGTTTATTGGGATGACGACGGTGAAGTTCTTCAGCTGTCTGTCTTTGGCTAAGATCAGAAGCATGCAAAAGAATAATTTCCGCCTTTTCCTGAGGAGTGTAACTCACTTCCATATTAACCATTGCGTGTTATTCTACATGCAACAAAAGAAAAAAAGGCCCCAGAACAAGACATCAATTTGAACATTTGCTTTAGTTCTTATATATTACTTTTATAAATTTAATTCAAAATAATTTTTTTTGAGACCGGACGTATGGGACACCCTATATACATAACTCACTCACGTGATGTCTTCGAACGACAATTCAAGATCGATTTGTGGGCGACCCCTTTTATTAATAAATGAAAACACAAGGTTAAAAATGAAACTACTTAACCATTATAAATGCAAAAAACTTCACTTTTTTACGTGAAGGTCAAAATATGAGAATAAAAACCCACTCTAATAGACAGAGTTTATTTCCACGACAGTTTCGACGCCCACTGTTTCTGTATCCCCGAGGAGGATGCCAGTGGGCGTCGAAACTGTCGTGGAAATAAACTCTGTCTATTAGAGTGGGTTTTTATTCTCATACTTAACCATTATCAGATCCAAAAAATCGCTTTGTGGATGTTGAATACTATAAATCATTAGATGATTTAAACGTGAATATTTCTGCATCACTCGACGTAACATTTTAGGAGAAGTTCTGAAATTAAATTAATTTAGAGTTTTCGTTTAAAACATTCCTAGAGACAAAACATGTTTATTTCAAAACACAAAATTTCTTTTGAAATTAGAAAAGAGAGAGAAAGTCAAAGAATTGAAAATAACGAAAACTCTCATACCATGCTTATATTTATAAACTTGTAAAACTTTCACATAGAAATAATGGTAATAATAGTAAAATAGAGAACAAACATCAAGGCTCTTCCGCCAGCCACTGCTGACAGTGAAGAATGATGAAAGACGATTTAAGGAAAACAATAAAAGTATAATAATAAAATGAATAGCTTTAGAGTTCATTCACACCATGCAAATACTTATCTGGTGTACTCGTTTATGGATTAGTGGACATTCGAAAATAAAGCCTAGTATGAAACGCTGGACTATTTAATTTAATCCACACCATCTATTTTTCAACAACTTTTTATTTATTTATTATACCATATGTCCCACAAAAAAAGTACACCCAACTTTAGATTGTACTAACTCCTCCAAAAATTGAGATATTTTGGATCTGTTTGTTTGATTTAATATAGCAAATTATTCTTTGTTAACGTTCAAAATTTATTCATGTTTAAACGATTTAGTGTTTAAGCATCTGCTTTTAACTGAACGGTACAACAAAATGGATTGCGCAAAATTGGTCACTGAAAAAATAATGTGTGTGCTATCGATGTAATGAAAAGACAAATACATAATAATACGTAGATACTTTAACATAATTTTAATAAGATACAAAGCAGATTTTTCTTTATTCCTTATTGCAAAAGTTATGCTTAGTTTCGTTTTCTTTCAACATGACCGCCATTCCTATCGATACAAATCTGGAGTCGAGCTCTCATCTTCCCCATCACTCTTTTGATAAGATCTGGATTGTCTTTTAACAAGTTGATTTCAGCTGTGATGCGAGTCCTCAAATCATCTAAATTGATAGGTTATGATGCAAATACTCTATTTTTCAAATGACCCCATAAAAAGTAATCACCCGGGGTCAAGTCAGGGCTTCTGGGAGGCCATTCAATGTCATGGCCTGTAGCAATTACTCTTTGGTGGAAGACTTCCTGCAAGCGTTCCTTCACAATAACTCTCCTGTGAGCAGGAGCTCCGTCTTGCACCCACCAAATACGATTAAATCGGTTTCCATAAGTAATACGTATTTGTGGAAGGATTTCTCGGTCTATCATTTCTAGGTAAGCTTCACCATTTAGATTACCATCGTAAAAGACCGGGCCAATTACCGCTCCATTACCGCACAGTCCTACCCAGAGAGACAGTTTTTGTCTAGAGTTATTCTTTTCGTAGATATGATTGTCAGGTGGATGATTTTTTGGTGCATACGGTAGAGTATTTGCATCACAACCTATCAATTTAGATGATTTGAGGACTCGCATCACAGCTGAAATCAACTTGTTAAAAGCCAATCCAGATCTTATCAAATGAGTGATGGGGAAGATGAGAGCTCGACTCTAGATTTGTATCGATAGGAATGGCGGTCATGTTGAAAGAAAACGAAACTAAGCATAACTTTTGCAATAAGGAATAAAGAAAAATCTGCTTTGTATCTTATTCAAATTATGTTAAAGTATCTATTATTATGTATTTGTCTTTTCATTACATCGATAGCACACACATTATTTTTTCATTGACCAATTTTGCGCAATCCATTTTGTTGTACCCTTCAGTTAAAAGCAGATGCTTAAACACTAAATCGTTTAAACATGAATAAATTTTGAACGTTAACAAAGAATAATTTGCTATATTAAATCAAACAAACAGATCCAAAATATCTCAATTTTTGGAGGAGTTAATACAATCTAAAGTTGGGTGTACTTTTTTGTGGGACATATGGTATACAAGACAGGAAGTCATCATTTGATTACCGCATCATTCCTTCAATGAATCTAAAAATTGTATCTGTTTTAGTAATGTATCGGATGTCAGATTTCAGACGTCCGCCGATGGATGCGGATGCTCATGCATAAATTTGTCAGCTTGATAATATGATAGTTTAAATTCATACTTAATTTATTAATTGACTTTCGATTTTTGGTTAGTTATAAATATTAGATATTCGATAATATTAGATATTAGAAAATATGGATTACCTGAAGATCCGTCATCCCAGCCTTTTTTAGTTTGCTTTATAAGGCTAACTAACGAAAATATCACGACCTAACCTAACCAATCGACAAGGGCATACAGTTGACCTAACGATTAGTTAGGTTAAGTCGTGATAGTTTCGTTAGTTAGCCTTATAAAGCTAACTAAAAAAGGCTGGGGTGACGGATCTTCAGGTGATCCGATATTATTATTTTGTAATTATAATTTTTTTACATACACTCTTTATTTAGACGAGTTTTTCCACACAACTGTGTGTCAATAGAATGCGGGACGGGGACCCAACTCGTCTTGCATCCCATCAATCACTTTCCCCAAACACCACCCTTCGGAAAGTAGTGTGCTTATGACATTGTTATGTATTGCAGCACAAACAATTAATTATACAAATACACAATAGACATTGCCAGTTACATTAAAGATCAAATGAAGGCTTCACAAGTATCAGTATTTGAACTGAATGAGGGGCAAATTGTGTTTCAAAAATAGAATTTATTAAATAGTACACATCCGCAAAAGTAGTATGACCTCAAAAGGTTAGAGTGCAATTGCAAATGTTGATCAATGTTGCAAACGGGGAGGGGAGAATGTTGCAAGAGGTTATGCAGCAAAGGGGGAGGTGGTTGTGCAACGAGGGGAGGAGTTATCTCCCAAGCTGCAATGAAGGAGAATTCCCCCACCTTGCTGAGCGAGTTCCCCTAACCTCTTTGGGGGAGAAGTTGGGACGGCCTCACCCCCAAAGTGGTGTACCTAACCTAAGAAAGGGAGATAAAGGAAGCTGCAATGAAGGAGAATTCCCCCAGCTTGCTGAGGGAGTTCCCCTAACCTCTTTGGGGGAAAAGGTGGGACGGCCTCACCTCCCACAAGGGAAACCTAACCTAAGCCTTAACCTAAGAAGGAGATAGGGGTGTTCGCCTGGCTCCTGCTGGCTCCTGCTGGCTCCTGCCAGACGCATAATGAGAGTTCAGATGAGCGCCAGCTGTCATACAAGGTCCTAATCAGCCAGTTGGCTTAGAAGGCTTAATCTGACTTAGAAGGCGTAAATGGCTTGTTCAGTTGTACATTATTACGGTTGAGTTACCAGATTGCGCTATTTATTTAATTAAAGCATATATTCTTGAAAGTTGGCTTTCCGCCAGTTGACATTATCCGCCAGTTGGCTTAATCCGCCAGTTGGCTTAACCCGCCAGTTGACGTAGAAGACCTACAAGGCAGGTGTATATATTAATTAACTTTTCAGCTGCCAGATTGCGTTATTCAGATATTCTTGACAGTTGGCTTAGAAATCCGTCAGTCGGTTTAGAAGGCCTAACCAGCCATTTGGTATACATATAATTACATAATAATATCGTTTATGTATACAACCAAAAGAATTAAATAAAACACCATTACATCATTCTGTTTATTTAGACGAATTACTGGAATCAATTTCACGAAATATATAGAAAATAAATATACAATCCTATACAAACGATGGAATATATATGATCAAAAAATAAAATTAAAATAATAATATCATAAGAAATACGAACGAAGGAATATTTATATAATCAAAAAATAAAAAATAATATAATACAAAACGATGGACTATAATCATCAACATATTAGTTCAAGAAAATATATATATGAATACACAAATATATTAAATAATTAAATATATTGAAAATAAATATACATCAAAATACATTCATTCAACTGCGAGGGTTGTTTCTGTGAATGACGGCTAAGGTGTCTTTAGGCACGAAGTTATTCTTGAACACTGTAAAACATAATGAGGCGATCGTGGTTGCGACTTGCAGCGGATCGCATTTGAAACGGGCTATATACATCCTTCTAAAGGCCTGGAAACATACTCTAAGCACGCGCACATTATTCACACAATAAAGTTCACATTTATCAGCTATATTGTATGGACTAGTTTCATTATAACTGTTGTAATAGTGGTCAAAATCTCCACGCTCACTATCACTCATGTTGGTGTAGTTAAAGTAATGTTTGGGGGGAGGCAGTCCTACGTAATTTAAAGTATCGTTAGTGAGGAAAGAGTAAGGGAATACCCTTTTGGAACTTCAGTGACTAAGCCATGACCTTGGGTAGCTTTGCTAATTCACAAGGTGTGAACAGCACGGTGTCTTTAAACTGAACATTACCTCTTTTCTGCATTCGTCTAAGTTTCTTGCCTCTTTTCAAGGGGTCGCCTGTAAATATCTCCGCTGACTCGTGTTCAAGCAGCTCCTTATAAAGGAAATGTGTGTCAAATTTTGCTCCGTTATGGGCAAGAATATACACAATCATCTTTTTGAACTTGTCCGCTAACTTGACAATATAGAATACAAATGATCTAGTGAGAAAGTGAGACAGGCCCTCACCAACAGGATAAAGCATATTAAAGCAAGACTACAACAAATAAATGTCCCCAAAACATTGATAGGAGATCTGAATAGGTGAAAAAACTTGGAGCAAGTCTCGCATGTGTCACAACTGAGTACGCCATCACCCCCAACAGCAGCATCTTTGAAAAGGAGAAAGAAGAGCCCAAACGGCCAACCTTTTCCACGTGTCTCTAAACTACGCAAATGGCTAACATATTAAGAAAACGCTATTATGACATTTCTAACCCCACCTCCTCTGGCGGTGTTAGTAAACTGTACAGAGGTGTTTACAATGATGGAATAGGGAAAAAAGATGTTGAGAGGTTTTTGCGGGAGCAGGATGCTTATACACTTCATAAGCCGGTGAGAAAAAGGTTTTAAACGGCCAAAACAACAGCGGCTTCGATTAACTCGATTTGGTAAGAGAATTTAACAGACATGCAAAGATATTCAGTGTATAATGATGGCTACCGCTACATCCTATTTATAATAGATGTATTCTCTAGATATCTGTGGCTAATTCCTCTGAAAAATAAATCGCCTGAAACAGTTGCTAAAGCTACCATAACGCTGATATTGAAAGAAAACAGGGTTCCAGGCTATTTTTCTACGGATATGGGTAAAGAATTTGAGCCGCGCTTTTCAGAACATGCTGACAGAGTTTAATATCAGTTACTACACTAGCAATTCTATACATAAGGCCTCTTTAGCTGAAAGAGTGCAACGTGCCATAAAGGAGCGCATGCATCGCTATTTTACCTATAAAAACACATACACCACCGTACGATTGACACAACACCTAACGAAGTTTTAGAAAGAGGTAAGCGCCCAGAGCCTGATGTGAGAAGAGATGGAACACAGCGACCACACACTACTCGTTTCAAAATCAAGGATTATGTAAGGCTATCGCGTTCGGGAAATAAATTCGCGAAGGGATTTGAGCAAAGATGGACACGTGAGATTTTTAAATTTAGTGCTATGAGACCTAAAGGCGAGATAATGATGTATTACGTTGATGATTTGAATGGGGAGGAAATCGCATGAGGCTTTTACCGCAAGAAGTTGCAGAAAGTGTCTTTTAATTTAGGAAAAAATGTGTTTAAAATTGAAAAAAATTTAGGCAGCAAAGGTTCAGGAAAGAGAAAAATGTACCTGGTGAAATGGCTAGGGTAACCAGAAAGCTTCAACAACTATATAAAAGCTGATGCAATAATGAAGCTTAAATAGTATGCAACATCGCGCCTAACCACTTCTATGTCACACTCCCGTCCTCTTTTTCTCTGTCTGTACATCCTAACAACACCCTCGCCAACTTTGAAACAGAACTCCATGGGGCCACTGAGTTGGAACGTGACTCTTACGAAGTTGGTGTTGGTGAATTCCAGCTAGCCACCAAATTTTTAACTCTTGAAAATGAACAGATCATATTTCTGATTCTTAGGAGAGTCGGCGAGTGTGAAAAATTAGGCATAACCTTATACAACACTATGCGATCAGTCTTGTTCGGGGGGTACAGTACTATAGTACAAATGTAACACTAGGAATCGGTTATTATGACACAGCCAAGGACATTGTGACGGAGTTAAACACGAGTCTTGAAAATCGTACCTGACAAACGACTTACTTTTTAAAGTCGTAAACATAGACACGCCTGCACGCACGTTGAAGTTAAAATCAACGCTTAGTCGAAATATTAAAGAAAAAGAGCTATTCACAATTGTGGCAGAGGGTCGATATAGTGTAGCCCTCCAAAGAGACACCTTTCACAAGGCACAACATGACTTGTCCAGCTTAATGTATCAGTTAAAATTAGAAAAATTGGGTGAATGCTACCCATCCCAAGAGATGTGCTATATTTACAGCAATATCGTAGAGCATCAATTTGTTGGGGACACCCAGGCGCGACTGCTGCGCATTGTAGACATTCCCAACCTTTGAGGGAAGAGTTTAAGCATTACATATGACAAGCCCGATTATGTGAATGTTGCGACTAATCTATTAACCAATATCTCAATATATTTAAGAACGATTGAGGGAAAAAATTTCCCATTCGGTGAAGGGAACTTAACAGTGAAGCTACACTTTCGTCGCATTCAGTTATAATGACCCGAAGGCCTTTCACAGTCTATCGAGGGGTGAGATATCAGCGTGGGATTAGGCTTGGATCCATTTTTTCAACCATACTACGCACGGCTGTCCCATTGTTGAAGAGGAGTGCTAGATACCTCGGGAGGAAGGCTTAACAATCAGGTTTTAACGTGGTAGAAGACATAATGGGTAGAACTAATCCTAAAGTAGCTCTAAAAAAAGATTTAAAACGTACCCGGGACGAAATCATCAAAGATGCAAAGAGAAAAATGCGTGGTGGCGGAATGAAGAAGAAGAGGGCTGTCCGGAAGAAGGGGTTACCAACACGTGGCGCTAAACGTAAAAGGACATTAAAAAAAGAAGTGTTCTAAGCGAATGAAGCCTATGGCTGATCATTTTTCTAACTGATATTAGCTGAGGACACTGCTCTCACGAATCATAGGCTGATTACTACTTGTCGAGAGAGGTGGCACTATTTCTGACTCGTCACAGCGCGCTTCATCCATCCGTGTAGCTCACAATGTTGTAAATCGGAACTCTCCCTCTTTGATATTGTGATACCCAGCTCAGGCCTATATTTTTTTTATCCAAGCTGCATGCATATGTACGCTAAACTGCGTACATATTCCATTCAGATGGAACGGATTGCGATGATAGTTGCTCTGCATACCCTGAAACCAACTTTCTACACTCCATATTCTGCCAGTGTGAGGTGTATTTAAATCAGGTTAACATCTTGGCAGGAACAGGATATTATTACCTATCAAAAGAAGCGAAGGATACCTTTTTAACTGCCGAGGGCTATCATCAGACTAAAGACGAAAGTAGTATAAAGGATAAATTTTAAAAATCTATAAAGAAGATATACAAGTATTTTGGACGTCTGCATGCAGACTTCACGTTCCAGGAGAAACTGCTTATGAATGGGGTGGATATGAAATTAAAATTCAACTGCTCGAATCCTGAGATCTGCATAAATCTGGGACCTGATCAAGAAGAGGGCGCAAAGCCCGTTCTGATTCACATCATGGAAACATACCTGCGCGTACAGCGAGTGAAATTAAGTTCGCCGAAATATGTAGAAATTGGAAAAAATTTATTACACGCAACAGTAAAATACCCAATTAACAGAGTACAGATCAAACTATACACAGTGCCGGCAGGGTTGGCCTCGAATCAGCTAGAAAACGTGGCCTGGGAGTTCTTCCTAAAAGGTTATTAATTGGAATGCAGGATGACGCTTCGACGAATGGAAAATATAAAAAGAACGCCTTTAAATTCGCGAATTTCGGCCTTAAAAATATAACACTCTACGTAAATGGCGTTGCATTGGGCGGGACTATGGTTACGGACTACTCATCAGACGCTGTGTTCCTGCTCTGCGCGAGAGCTTATAGTAATCTGGCCCATATTTCCGGTGGCTGTGACGAGCTTGGGATAGGCGTAACGCAGAAAGAATTTTCGATCAATTTAAACTTTACCCATTTGATATTACTCCTGACTTATCTGCTAGTGTAAATATACACTTAAGTCCACAACAAAGTGGGAACATCTCAGTTAGATTGGAATTCGCCGACCCTCTAAACGCGCCTATTAGTAGTGTACTAGTATACCTCGAATCACAAGCTCTAATAGAGCTCGACCTTTTCAGGAACGTTGTCACAGACTTTTGAAATGAACGCGAATACACTCTAGGGAGTAATGAAAAGTAACCGAGTCACACGCTCCAAATTTATCGGTGTGTTTGAGAAGAATGAAACATTGAAATTGCCAACTACGAGAGATTGGTGTAGTCTTATCGTCAATACGGACACTGTGGTGGTGTGAGGGGATTCATTGGTTTGCAATCTACTTTAAAAATAGGGAAAGAATGTACTATTTTTGATTTACTCGGCACCAAGTCCCGGAGTGACCATGTTTCTTACAATTTATCGAACAGCCACATGTCCCTGAAATTGTCTGGAATCCTTACCATTTCCAAGGATATTTTAGTAATACGTGTGGCATGTACTGTCTTTCATTTCTCCTGCACATGTCACGTGGGAGGGTATTTATAAATTTTTTTAAAATTATTCGATTTGTGCGACACTGAGATGAATGATGAATTGGTATGCAGACAGATAAAAAAAGGTACCCATTTATGCGCACTCGCTGTATTGTGTAAAGTTTTACGTGTGTATATATAATTGTAACTGTAAAATGTCTCCATTAATGTTAGTCTTATTTAATGGACGCTAGTTCTTTAAGCCGAATTGTACTAAAACATGCTTTCTACCATTTAATAAATTAACTGAAAATACAATGTGTTTTGTTCTTAACCACAAGAAACTTACATTAGTTTCTCGATGACCTGGCATTCGTTGGTCCGGATGTGAGCCAATACCATGATCTCCGCATTCAGGCCACTGAGTTGGATGCGCGGTAAAACCTCCAAATCGCCCTTGATTATTTGCTTTTCATCAAAGCTGTCGCGAAAAGTAGCTATAACATGATCAAGTTCCGCATCGGTCCTTTAAGGAGACATTAACATCATTAGTTCATACTGAATCTTTTTTAATTAAAGTCCATATTTTCATAAATCGATTTGTATTCAGAAATCCTAGCTCAGTACTAATGCAAACTAGTCTATAATTGAAGATACCCGCTATGAAACATTTACAAGAAATTGAGTAGTAGAAATGTATTATTACAACCACACCATATATATATGCCGAAATACCCACGAAGGAGCAGATAATAAACAGCGTGCAATTAGCCTAATCGGGTCAAAATGAAGTTTAGCTGGGTGTGCTACGCACCGTCTGTCAGCGCCAGGTCTCGAACCCGGGGCCGCAGGCAATTCTTTAAAGTTTTAGTAATTCTAAAATCCTACCTCTAGAAGTTATCAGAAACAAGCGTGAAATAAAATTTCACTTTCAAATGACACATTCATCGTATAATAAAATTCACTGTCTAAATGACGTTATCAGGAAGGAAGATTAGCTGGGTGTGCTACGCATCGTCTGCCGGCACCGGGTCTCGACCCCTGGGCAGATATCCTTTCACTTCGTTTTATTACGGCTTATTATAAATTATAACACTTGCACTGAATGAACCGATATATATATATACATAGCCCGGCCTTCCGTTTAAATCACAAACTAGTTTCCCAATCCGCATTTATTATGGCTTTTTATAAATTAACTAATACTGGCACTGAATCAAACAATGTATACATAACCCGAATCACAAATTAAATTAATTACTCACATTTCAATGTCGTCTACGGCTGATGCACTCCGTCGCAAAGTTCTGCAATACTTTGTGTGGAGAGAAGATCATTTCGGTCAGTCGTCCGGAAAAGTTGGAGTGTAGCCCCTGCATAGAGGTCTCCTTCTTCAAACTACTGCGGAGAGCACTAAAGCTGTTGTGATTGACTCATGACGATATATTTCTGTAGTTACTCGTTGATAAATACAGCTCTTGTGGAATCCAGATGAAAATGCCCCCTTTTATATACGCGGTCGTAATTGTAACCACTCACAATAGCCGAATCGTGAGTTTCCCTTTGGCCGTCGATGAAATTTGGGTGGGCCATAACGTGTAAACGTGACTACCCACCTTCCAAAAGTCCTGAGCTCGTTCTCAAGCTGTTGATGGGATGAGCTCCTAAAAGTCTATACTTAGACGATTGGTGGTGATGTGGTGTTTTTTGTGTGGTGGTTGTGCTCGTATATATTTTGTAGTTGGGGCTTTGCATAACCATTTCCCCCTTTGCTGCATAACCTCTTGCAACATTCTCCCCTCCCACTTTGCAACATTGATCAACATATGCACTTGCATTCCACTCTAACCTTTTGCGGTCATACTACTCGCAACATCCGCATCCCGCAGGTGCGGATGTTGAATTTTATGCGGATGCGGATGTGACATACATCACTAAATTCTGTTTACTAAAACTTATGGCAGATATTTGGCTCAAAGATATAATTAAGTTCATTTGATGAACAAGGCATGCACAAACTAAAGCAGTATCACTACAAACATCGTTTGAAGGTCTGATGCATGAGCAATTGCGTAAGTAATCTTTTAAGCTAAAAGAACCTGAATAATGGAACTAAGTGGAAATTTAAAAATTATTCATGCGGACTTCAATATTGGTATCATTATTTTCGTATTCCACTTTCACTGAATCACTTTTTTGGTTCGTCAGTTAACTATGATAATTATACAGTAATTTATGGCAAAAGGTGCTTTTACTGTATTCATGGCATACGGACTGAAGGAAATGTACAGTAGTACAATACTTCAATGTTATATTTTACCGGATCTGAAAATTTTTACCGATTTTCTGCCATTTATCATTTTTTGACAACCCGTTTTCTTTCCTCTCGATCCTTCACAAGAATTTATTATTTATTTTTTTATTTTTTTATTTATTTTGAAACACTTGAAAACCAAGCATGTATAGTGCGACATATTTTTATTATGGCCCGAACAATAAAACTTTGATGAATTTTTTAAGAAATTCAACCCACTGCATCCATCAATTAAATTCAAATTTGAATGGGAAAGAAACGGAACGCTTCCGTTTCTTGACAAGCTCATACATAAAACCAATTATGGCAACCTTAAAAATTTTCCGTCTATCTTAAACCCACACACTCAAATACCCACAGTGATCAAGTTAACTACTTCACTCCTTTGACGTAACTGGGACGTCATAAAAATCAAAGTAAATATCATATATCACATATTTTGCGCGAAAGAATGAAATGGTAAAAAAAAATCAGTTATCTCCTCAATGTTCCTCAGAGCTTACAGATTATGTGATCCACCATATGTGAACTCTGAAATAAAAAACATAAATGATATTTTTAAGTTTGAAGGTCGGACACTGAACGGTATCTTTGTCATCCAAAAATGAGCAATAAGAGCAATGCTTGATTTTCTTGTAGTGCATTATTTAAAGAACTAAAACTACTAAAACTCAATGATGTAATCCAACCGGCAGTTTTTATTTTTGTTTTTATTTTATTTTGTAGGAAAATCATTAACTTACAATGGGTAAATAGATATTTTGTAACTCATCAAGAAATCCACGTACGTATCAGACCAGAACTACAGTAGATCAAAGCATGTTATACCTTAATTTAGATTGTCTTCATCTCAAAAACTACCCATTTTCAGTGGATCGAAACTATGGAATGATTTAAATGAGGATATAAAAAATATTGTGAATGTAAATTCTTTTAAAACCAAGTTGAAATCCCGATTAATATTGGCATACTTATAAAAATTTAGGATTAATGTACATTACTATTGTTTATTCATTTCTCGCCTGTAACCTAGGATTAAAGACACATTACTTGTGATTGTTCCGTTCTTATCTCTCATGTATAATATTAATTTCTTTTTATGGTATTGGTACACTACCTTCAATAATGACCTTGCATTTGTCATATCAATAATGATAATTTAAGATTAATACATACTGTAACTATTAATAACACTTATTTTTTTATTCTTAATTAATAATAACTGTTTTATTTTTAATAAGAGTCACGTAAAACCTAAAGCTTGGGGGCCAAATTAAATAAAATTAATAGTCCAGCCTCACAATTATTTATGTCATTGTAAATTATAAAACCAATGTATTTATTTTATTATTAATAAAGGTTATTCAATTCAATTCAATATCTTTAGCGCCTTCGATTCTCCGAAACATTTTATTAATCACTCTTATTATGCAGCTAGAAAGAAATATTTCGCATGTGATGAAAATAAGAATAATAATAATAATTGCAACAATAATAATAATGCTATTGATGAAGAAAATTTAAATAATAATAGCAGATGTATTGTTGCACCATACTGTATAATAAACACTTCAGAGAATACTGAGAAATTTCCCTGACATAATTACTATGAGACAGCTTTCACTTTCTCACAGACATTTAGCAGTCAAATAATTAAAAAAGAAAAATGCCATGAATGATAAATCCTTAAGAGTATACAAAGTCCCTTGTAATCACTGTGATAAAAACTATATCGGACAAACAGGTAGAAGTTTGGAAAAAAGGAGTAAAGGAACACGTCAGGTTTGCTAACGAATCCAATTCAATTTTTAAACGCGTCCACCATAATAATTATTCAACTGGAATGAAAGCAAAATGGTTTTTAATTCAAATAATTACAACACAAGATTACTAGTGGAGTCTGTTTTAACCGAGATTCTTCCAAACTTCAACTTATCGAAAGGAAACTATAGATTTGATCCGGCAATGAGGAAGGTAATAACAAGCCACACCCCAATCACGTAAGATCCAAACCTCCATAAGTATTTTAGAACGTCACTTATCTTTAAGCTTTTCAATCGTACAGTTGAAAGATAAGTGAAGCATCGAAACTTGTACTGTGAAAGAGCTGGGCACTTGCGGTTTTTTTTGCGGTACTGCGGTACTGCGGTACTACCGCACTACCAAACCGGTACCGCATAACGCAGTACCGCAAAGGATTGCTGAAAGTACAGCAGTACCGCTACCGCATTTTTTGCGGTACTGCGTTATGCGGTACCGGTTTGGTAGTGCGGTAGTACCGCAGTACCGCAGTACCGCAAAAAAAACCGCAAGTGCCCAGCTCTGCTGTGAATATTAGAAAGCTGTTCTCCGTTATGGTGGGTTTTTTATTCATTTATTGAGTGTGTTATTTCGTTAAAGTTATAGAAGTTATAGTGTTTATTTAAACAATTTCGTAATTATCACTTCAGAAAAAAGAATCCTCAAATTGTTTAGTTAAAGGAGTACCTATAATGAATAAGGTAGAGTGGAGTGCTGAAAGAGTTGATCGAGATCACTTGACTTTAAAATATCTTTTCAAGTTTAATTTTAAAAAAACATTAAGCTTAAATATCATTAAGAAGTATGAGAAAGCATTAAAACGATTTCCTTTCTTGGTAAAACTTTATTATTCAGACCGTGTTCAGAGACATAGGGCCCTACCTAAACTAGCGTAATCTAACCTCACCTAATTTAACATATTATCCAGCTATTATGGATTCTGTCTCTAAATACTCTCTGGATAGTAAAGTTTTGCCTCTCCCGTTAATTACAGATAATGATTTTGAGTAATATATAGCAAATGAAGGTACACACAGATTTTGTTTTCTGTGTCCATGTCAGAAATAAGTAAATACAGAATATGAAACATGACGATATTAACATCTAAATTAGTTGCCATGCAAACGTTACATATGTATATTGCGTCATAGCAATAGTGGAAATTTGTACGCAACTATTATTATGTGATATTATGTGTTTATCTATTGACTTTTTTTCGCTTCCATTATTATCACTTATTTACACTGATTTTTCTCTATTTTATAACGGCAGGAGAGTAGCGTGGCCTGCCATCGAAACTTCGAACGAACAAAGCGAGGGAGGAGAGAATTCACAACGATTTTCACTTTTTTCTGATTTTTATTTATGTTGAATTAGTGCACAACACGGGGAAGTCGAGCGGGGATTCTAACATTTGTAATGTGACCGTGGAAAGAGATTCATTTAAGTAAATTTAAAGTCACAATTACATCTTAGAAATTAATACTCTTTCTTATATCCCACTGAAGGGTTTGGGGTTGCCCGCGGTTGGGGCTGCGGTACTTCATTATGTCAACTCATCCTTTGTCCCGTTCATGACGACACACACATAATAAGGATGGTAACGTGATCATTGATGCTTTACTACTAGTTCAACTTTCCCACTAGACCACAATTATGTAAATTAATATTTTTTTATCGAGCCGTTATATTAAATTCACGAATTTACTTTCGACCAGTAATATAAATTGTCTTATTATGAAACACCAAAATTTTTATACTTTTAATCTTATGTTCATAAATTAATTTAACTTTACACTTACGTTATATAATTCAAGAGACAAAGTTAAGGCTTCAACGAAATCAAATTGGCTCACAGAAACGTTATGGCATCGCGTGTGACATAAATAAAAGTCTCGGGCTCGGAATGAATTCACTTACATCAGCACCGGGGGGGGGAGGAAAGAAATAATGAATTTATTGTTAATTCATCTTGAATATAGGTCCTACTTCGAACAGACTCGGAGAAATTGAAAAACATTAACAAGGAAGAGGAGCAAAACGATTTTAAGATGGAGAAACTGCTTCTGACAACTCAGATTCTACCACTGACTGGCTCTTTTTGACTCAACTTTCTGACTGACTCTCTGGCGATGAGCTGCCTTTCCATCGAGCATATTCATTGTTGCAGTCTCGCTTGGCATGTAATCTGTTCTTTAATTTTTTATGAACCCAAAACTTAAGAAACAGTAATTAATACCTGATTTCAATAATTTTTATAATTTACTACTTATTTTATATTTACCCAACTTTATTGGCCTATTTTATGATATTAAAGCACTTTATAGATCTAGTATTATTTGTAAACTAATTTGTCTTTAATGACATGATTGGACAAATCTGGAGGTGGGTATCACGTGCCGAACAAACCTGTGCCTGATTGGCCCATCTATATTACAAATATGAGCACACCTAAACCTGTTTTTCTGGCTTCGTGGTTCAAGTCACGTACGCCTGTCCAAATTCAGGATAGGCCCATTTCTATGGTTGCCAGACGTCCCGTATTTTATGGGACAGTCCCGCATTTGATCCAAAAATCCCGTCAAAATCCCGCGTCAAAATGTCGCGCAAAAATATATTTTTCAAGCAAATTTTTAGGGATGAATTAATTTAGAATTTCAATATTATGTATAATAATTTCAATTTATTCACGATGTTTAATTGTTAAATATTATTGTAATAAATTTTTTCTAATTTTGTTTGTTGTAACCGTTGAAGAAATCCAGTTTCAATTTGAACAAAAAATTTGGTCTTAAAAAAAAAAAAAAAAATTTGTCCCGCATGGGCATTTGAAAAATCTGGCAAACCTACCCATTTCCACCCTTCTACAATCCCTCTATTAAACCTAACATTATGAATTGTTATTTTATATTCATTAATAAATCCCGATTTCACAATCCCAACACTACTGTGTCCAAGACTAGCCTTTTGGGTATTTTATGCCTCCGGCCTCTGCGCATTTTGACTGTTGCCAAATAGTATTTTATATTTCAAACAATTTACATTTTACATATGTTAATTTCGTACAATTTTATTCAGTTTATTATACTCTAAAAACATTATTAAATTTCTTATTAAACATTATTATATTTTTTACAAACAAAAAGAAAAAAATATACTACAATTATTTCATACCCATTTGACATTATAGATAAGTTTGACATTTCGGAGCTTGAAATATTGTTTCAAAACTAAAGAAATCGTACGTACGAAACTGTTGTGTAGCTTATCTGTATAAAGGGTGGTCCAAAAGTCCCTATCTATTTTGCTGAAATAATAGTATTTTAAGATAAAAATGTAATAACATAATTAGATGTATATTTATTTATCAAGCTTAGGTCTGAGATTCGACGTGAGAATCATCAGTGTCTCTACAAATTTTAAATCTGTCCACTGCATTGCGGAACACATTCTAAAGCATCTCTGTGGTTATTTTAGCGACTCTCGCGACGATGCGGATTCGCAGATCCTTCAAGTCTGTAACTGTTGTGTTGTAAACCTCAAACTTTATAAAGCTCTACCAAAGAAGTCTAATGGTATTAAATCCGGAGATCGTGCTGCTCAGGGCCCTGTTTTCACAACGTCAGTAGTATGGGCGCAAAAGGAGAGAGTGCAGTGCAATTGCAAATGTTGTTCAATGTTGCATAAGTTACGCAACAAAAGGGGAGAGGGAATGTTGCAAGATGCTATGCAACAAAGGGGGAGGGGGAATGTTGCAAGAGCAACAAGGGTTATGCAATTTGGAGTCGGAGTTATCCCCCAAGAGAAAGAGAGGAGAAGGAAAGAGAGGAAGAGAGGTGTTCGCCCGGCAGGAGCCAAGCGCATATTAAGACTTCAGCCGAGCGGTCGGTGTCTTAATATGTTCCTAATCAGCCAATTGGCGTAATCAGCCAGTTGGCTTATCTGGCTGAGCTACCAGATTGCGCTATTTATTTAATTAAAGCATATGTTCTGGCTTAACCAGCCAGTTGGCTTATCTGGCTGAGCTGCCAGATTGCGCTATTTAATTAATTAAAACATATTCTAGCTTAACCAGCAAGTTGACTTAGAAGGCGTAAATAGCTGGTTCAGGTGTACATTATTGAGTTGCCAGATTGCGTTTATTTATTTAATTAAAGCACATATTCTGAATTAAACAGTCAATTGACTTAGAAGGCGTAATTGGCTTGTTCAGGTGTACATTATTAGGATTGCCAGATTGTGCTATCCAGATATATTTGGCAGTTGGTTTAGAAATCCGTTTTAGAAGGCAGCCATTTGCTGTAATTAAATGTCTTGTACGACCAAAAGAATTAAATAAAACACCATTACATCATTCTGTTTATTTAGACGAATTAATGGATTCAATTTCACGAAATATATAGAAAATAAATATACAATGGAATATATATGATAAAAAATAATAATAGCATAAGAAATATGAAAGATTAATATATAATCAAAATAATTATACAATGGAATATATATGATAAAAAATAATAATAGCATAAGAAATACGAACGAGAAATATATAATCAATACTATACAAAACGTTGTAGTATAACCATCAATATAGTAGTACAGGAAAAAAAATATATATATATATGTATAACTGTAAAAATGAACGATGAACAATTCCTATACCATCATTATATGGATTCATTATCTTCATGCAGTACTTATGTTTGTATAGTTTTTATGTTTGAATGTTCATTTTTACATAAGAAACCAAAATCGCCTAAGCGAGTTTTGGATAGAATTTCGATTTGTACTTCTTTATTCATTACTGTATTTCTCTAATTTATCTTTCCTAATAATGATTTGTACTATACGAACAAATTCAATAACTATGACGTCACATTTTCCCGTCATTAATTTCCCTTCATATCTCTAGTATTCAATGTATGAAAATTCTTTAACATCATACTAAAAACTGTACACTCCTTAGAAGTCATTATTTATATGTTATGTAGTATAAATATAACTATTATTCGACCATATCCCCCGCCCCTATACGTCCATATCTTATCTTGATCATTATCCTATATAAATTTTATTAAATATTCATTTTTACTCGTGTCAATCTATGAAACGCAAAACTATGTATTCGTTCGAAAACGCACAAATACGTTCTCGTATTATTTTTTTCATTTTTATTTTTACTTATATCACCTCCCGCGATGAACTCGAAAATGCTTAGGTAAGTTATCAAATTTTGCTAACTATGGCATAAGCGAACGCTTCAAAGATAAAAATCTCCTTTCGCTCTGATTCGAATTTATAACATTATCATGCGTTATGTTATATTATGTGTGTCATGTCTCATGTACTTGTGTTGTACTAATAACCATATATAATAACCATATATAATAACCATATATAATAACCATATATTATAACCATATATTATAACCATATATAAATATATAAAAACTGTAAGAATGGTAAACGACGTAATGTACTTCAATGAAACTGTAATTAAATGTAATGATTTAATATACAATGTAAGGATGTACTTTAATAGAAGTGTAATTAAACAATAATAAGTGAATATGAATTAATTGGTAATTGTAATCGTAATTGTAATGAACCAAAATTAATACATACTCAGTCGTGTACTTAAATTGTACTTATGTACTACTATGAAATGATATCGCCTTCAGAAATGAAGATTCGGCAAAAAAATATACGATTAGTTTTTATTTTTATTCTTTAAATTTTTATTTGGAATCTTTCAAACATCTGATCATGTGTTTAAAAGGGGGAACTTAACCTTCAACTGTCTTCCCACAACATTTAGGCTTATATTATACATGTATTTGTAAAATGAACTGCACTTTATTACGAGACTCTTCTTTGGTCACTGCTACGACTCCCTTGTTAGCAGCCTCGCTGCGGGGAGGAGGCAGAGGCCCCTTGCCTCCTTAACTTTTTAGATTCCGGCCTGAGCCATGGTCGAAAGAGGTCGAACCTCTACCCCTGTAAATTCAGAGCACTACCTGTACATTTTTAGAAGTAAACTACAGTAAGAGAAACTTTTTTTTTTCCCCTTCGAGCCGTGCTCTCTTCAGAAGAACTTAGTCAATTAAGTCGATAAGTTATAAAAGAAAAGTCGATAATTTTAGTATCAGAGAAAGTACCAGAGTATTATAAAAAGAGAAGAATTAACAACTGGCGACCCTTTGCCCAAATTAAGAAAGAGACAACCCAAGCACCATAGAAGATATTGGCATAACAGTCTGGCGAGTCTGTAGCCAAGAGTTTAACAAGTGGCGACCCACCATTTGACCGGCGGAAAAGAATTAGAATGTTATAGAAGAAATATCCGTTGCTGCCTCTAAACAAGAACGCCTCGTCGATACGAGACACCCCATAAACACATAGAAGAAGGAGGATAACAGAGTGGCGACCCTATAGCCAGGATAAACATTTCGCGACCCTACTACCAAGATTAGAAGAATATTTTATGAAGAGGATTTTAACAAGTGGCCACTCTTTGGCCAGGATAGAAATTACCCTGCATCAGGATAAAACCATTTGACCGGCGTGTCACGACTTCCAGTTCGTAACATCCACCCTTGAACCGGTGTGTCGCGACTCCAAGTTCTCCACGCCTAGTTTTCATCCAAGAAGAAGTAGCCAGCAAGGCACGTCTTCAGGATACGTCTCTAAGGATTTCGCCGTAGAAATTTAGTTAAGTACAGAGTTGTTTTTTTTAAGTAATTTGTAAACATTTGAAAAGTCAGTATTATTAACAGTTAATATTTAGTATTGAGCCAGAATTAACACAAAACACAGTGAACACTTCAGACACCAGTGATACATTTTTTTTAGTGAAACAGTAATTTTCACAGAAGTTAAAAGTAACAGAAGTTAAAAGTAACAGAAGTTAAAAGTAACAGAGAGTTAATTTCAGAGAGTTAATTTCAGAGTTAATTTCAGTTATTTTCACTATTATATTCAGTATAGAATAATTTTATTTTATGTACCAAACATAATAGTACAGTACCTTCGCGTACATTAGAGTGAAATATTGTTTACATTTTTTTATTTTTGTTTACAATTTTTTCAAATTATTGAATTGAATTGACGTGCAAAATTAAAAGAGAGAGTTTACAGAGAGTTTATAGAGTTATAGAGATACTTGAAAACAGTTTCAAGTTCCAGTTCAAGTTAGACAGTTTCAAGATACTTGATAGAGTTCAAGTCAGACAGTTTAAAGATACTTGATAGAGTTCAAGTCAGACAGTTTAAAGACACTTGATAGAGTTCAAGTCAGAGAGTTTAAAGATACTTGATAGAGTTCAAGTCAGACAGTTTTCAAGTCCCAAGTTAGTTTTCAAGTCCCAAGTTAGTTTTCAAGTCCCAAGTTAGTTTTCGAGTCCCAAGTTAGTTTTCGAGTCCAAGTTAGTTTTCGAGTCCCAGTCAGTTTTCGAGTCCCAGTCAGTTTTCGAGTCCCAGTCAGTTTTCGAGTCCCATGTCAGTTTTCGAGTCCCATGTCAGTTTTCGAGTCCCATGTCAGTTTTCGAGTCCCAAGTCAGTTTTCGAGTCCCAAGTCAGTTTTCGAGTCCCAAGTTAGTTTTCAAGTCCCAAGTCATTTCAATGCAGTCAATTTAATTCAACTTTTTCTTTGTAGTTTAAGAGAATTTAATTTAAGAAAATGTAATTTAAGAATTTAATTCAACCTTTTTTTTGTTGTTTAAGAGAATTTAATTCAACCTTTTTTTTTGTTGTAAAAGAGAATTAAATTCAACCTGAATTGACCGGTTTGCGTCTTTGGTTTAACTTTTGTTTTGCTTGTAAGAAGGAAATTGACCGATTTGTCTTTTGTTTTCATGCCATTGTTGCGTATATAAATATATAGGTAAAATGACATATTTTATTGTTTGCAACCAAAACCGTTTTTACAAATGTTTGTAACGAGTTTTATAATTATTTTGATTATATGATGACAGAAATAGTGTAATAATATTAATCGATCATGTACCTAATTTATCCTGCTCTGTACGGTCGGGAAATTTACCCGTATGACCGCACATACCCTAAATTTCAGTCATTTAATTGTAATAAAACTTCTACACAATAAAACATATGTATTTGTCTATATGCAAACAAGTTTTCAGATTAAAATATCAAATAATTCAAATTCTATCAACATTTAACGAAAGAGTATGATTTTTCTGCTTAACATGCAAAAATTATTAAACCTTTTTAATATTTTTTTTTATTATATAAAAATAATTTTTAATGTAAAATTTACCTGAAATTATTAAAAGAAAAGATTGTTCGAAATGCTTTCCTTCCATTTCAATAACTTTTTTATTCTTGGCCGAAACTCATCTAAGGTTCGATTTACTTTTATTTTTAAGAATATTATAAAATTATGTTTAGTTCATTAAAATGCATAATTGATTTCTATTTTTAATTTGTATTCTTAATTGTCTTAATTCAATTACCGTACCGATACTTCTGGTTAATGTTAATGGTTATATAGTTCATATATAGCTAGGAATGTTACTAGTCGAATTTAATTCCATCTTCAAAATTTAATTTTTAAAACCGTGAGATTTACTTTCATTACTTGTAAGGTCCTCTAAGTACGTTTTTTTATTACCTTAATATACGTGTAACTGATTTAATTACGTAAAATCGATAATCCTAATTGAATTCTATTACTTTTCATACATATTCGAATTCATTTTCTTTCCGCACTTTAAGTCACTTTTACATGAAACTCATATGCATACACCATCATTAATACTACCTGTAATTAGATTTTAACAATAATTGACTTAAACTTAAAAGATTTTATAACCCTAAACCCATCTTAAATTATTATGCATTATTTTTAAACTTTGTTCATTCAAAAACCTTCCAAATCCCTACACATACACACGCATGTATGCACACTATATATACTATATATACAAACCTTATGCTAAAATCATTGGATATCACAATAAACTGTTTCATTGCGCGTAAGTGCTAACTATGTAATTTAATCTTAATCATTTTTGCTTTCTAATATATCTTGCTCATGCATTTATTCAGTTAATTGAACAATCCTATCGGCTAATCTGTCCCTCGAAATTGTAAGATACACACTTTGTACCTAGTACACAAAAATCACACTAGACCCAGGTCTATACATCATTCACTACGTAATTCGATTTTTACCTACACTAGTCAATAAAATTACTTTATAGATTGTACGATTTACATTTTTCCCTTTTATCTACTATTCATTATGTATGTAATTTTTCCTACAGAAAAAGAAAATTTTGTAAAAAAAAAAAAAAAAAAATTAACTATCATTGTTTGTCTAACTTAATTGTTTGTCTAAATTAACGTATTAATCCTTTTATTCTGTTTGCATAAAATTAAAGTTTTAATCTTTGAATTTTTATATTTTATAATAGCCTCTGAGCGAGTGTCATGTTAAAAATTTGATTACTCTGCATTGTACTCAACTACCCGAAATCGTTCTGTATAAAATTTGCATTGTAAAAAAAAGAAATTCGTCATCATCTAATTTGAATTCATTAGATGTCATTTTCTCAATTGTATTGTATTAATTGTATTATTATTGTGTTAATATAATTTTAAAAAGGGGCAGCACTGTAAAAATGAACAATGAACAATTCCTATACCATCATTATATGGATTCATTATCTTCATGCAGTACTTATGTTCGTATAGTTTTTATGTTTGAATGTTCATTTTTACATAAGAAACCAAAATCGCCTAAGCGAGTTTTGGATAGAATTTCGATTTGTACTTCTTTATTCATTACTGTATTTCTCTAATTTATCTTTCCTAATAATGATTTGTATTATACGTACAAATTCAATAACTATGACGTCACATTTTCCCGTCATTAATTTCCCTTCATCATATCTCTAGTATTCAATGTATGAAAATTCTTTAACATCATACTAAAAACTGTACACTCTATAGAAGTCATTATTTATGTTATGTAGTATAAATATAACTATTATTCGACCATATCCCCCGCCCCTATACGTCCATATCTTATCTTGATCATTATCCTATATAAATTTTATTAAATATTCATTTTTACTCGTGTCAATCTATGAAACGCAAAACTTTATGCATTCGTTTGAAAACGCACAAACACGTTCTCGTATTATTTTTTTCATTTTTATTTTTAATTATATCACCTCCCGCGATGAACTCGAAAATGCTGAGGTAAGTTATCAAATTTTGCTAACTATGACATAAGCGAACGCTTCAAAGATAAAAATCTCCTTTCGCTCTGATTCGAATTTATAACATTATCATGCGTTATGTTGTATTATGTGTGTCATGTCTCATGTACTTGTGTTGTACTAATAACCATATATAATAACCATATATAATAACCATATATTATAACCATATATTATAACCATTAGTGATGTAGCGGATGTCATTTTTTTCACATCCGCGGATGCGGATGCGGATGTCTACATTTTCGTTATTTTTTAGGATATATTCGAGATTTGTTGTGTTTAACGTATATAATAAGTTATTATATAGAGAGAGCTGTAGCTATAATGTAGTATAATTCATTAATTGTACAATAATTGCTGTACTTTTCTCTGAACATATAAAATAATATCAAGCATCTAACTAATATAGAAATCAATTAGTGAATTCGTCTGCAAATAAATTCGTTATATTTTGTTGAGTTTCAGCCACAATTAGAAACCATAATTGTGTTACCAGGATGCGGGACGTGAACCCAACTCAAATGCACCCCACCGACCTCTTTCCCCAACCTCCACCCTTATAGAAAGAGATCTTTAATTAGCTTGATAACTATTTATATTAAGTTTAAAGTTTTATTAGGCATATTTATAAATGAGTAATTAAAATAAAGTAAACTAAGATGTTCATCGTTTAATGTTCAAACTTAATTATAGGAAGGTTATGCTTAAGGAACATTAACTTTTCTGCCTTTTCTGCTGCCAGTCTGTTTCTCTTTTCATCATATATTAATCCAGCACTGCTAAATAATCTCTCACTTGGTACGTTTGTTGGGGGACAGGCTAAATGTTTCCTTGCAAGTTTACTCAAGTATGGATAGATATTCTGTGTATTTTTCCACCAACTAATAGGATTGTCACATGCAGCCAGGCGTTTTTCTTGGTGATAGCTCTCGATCATTTTTACTACATCTTTTGACATCGCGTAGGTCTCGTCATTGCTGCTTGACTCAAGAAACTGAGAGACAGATTCTGTGATAGATTTGCTTGTTGAAGGTGTTGGTTCTGTCACTGAAACTTTTATTCTTTTGGTGGGTGGCGAAGCGACAGATTCAAGAGATTGAAGCTCTTCAACTGCTTTGCCAAGTGATGATTTAACTCGTTCTAATGTACTAGGTGAAAATAACTTAGCTTTGTAACGTGGATCTAAGTAGCTTGCAAGAGAGTAACTTCATACAAGAACAGCCTCTCGTCTTGTCGCTTGCATCACTTTTGCGCACAATGAACTAGTTCTATTAATATAGTAGAATTTGATAATTTCCGCTTATTAATGACGTTTTATCTCAACGGTCCACATCCGCACGACATCCGCAGTCCAAAGTGCGGACGCGGACGCGGATGCGGATGCGAGAAAATGTGCGGATGTTCCGCGGATGCGGATGCGGATGTGACCTACATCACTAATAACCATATATTATAACCATATATAAATATATAAAAACACTGTAAGAATGGTAAACGACGTAATGTACTTCAATGAAACTGTAATTAAATGTAATGATTTAATATATAATGTAAGGATGTACTTTAATAGAAGTGTAATTAAACAATAATAAGTGAATATGAATTAATTGGTAATTGTAATCGTAATTGTAATGAACCAAAATTAATACATACTCAGTCGTGTACTTAAATTGTACTTATGTACTACTATGAAATGATATCGCCTTCAGAAATGAAGATTCGGCAAAAAAAAAATACGATTAGTTTTTATTTTTATTTTTTTTATTTTTATTTGGAATCTTTCAAACATCTGATCATGTGTTTAAAAGGGGGAACTTAACCTTCAACTGTCTTCCCACAACATTTAGGCTTATATTATACATGTATTTGTAAAATGAACTGCACTTTATTACGAGATTCTTCTTTGGTCACTGCTACGACTCCCTTGTTAGCAGCCTCGCTGCGGGGATGGGGCAGAGGCCCCTTGCCTCCTTAACTTTTTAGATTCCGGCCTGAGCCATGGTCGAAAGAGGTCGAACCTCTACCCCTGTAAATTCAGAGCACTACCTGTACATTTTTAGAAGTACACTACAGTAAGAGAAACTTTTTATTTTCCCCTTCGAGCCGTGCTCTCTTCAGAAGAACTTAGTCAGTTAAGTCGATAAGTTTTAAAAGAAAAGTCGATAATTTTAGTATCAGAGAAAGTATCAGAGTATTATAAAAAGAGAAGAATTAACAACTGGCGACCCTTTGCCCAAATTAAGAAAGAGACAACCCAAGCACCATAGAAGATATTGGCATAACAGTCTGGCGAGTCTGTAGCCAAGAGTTTAACAAGTGGCGACCCACCATTTGACCGGCGGAAAAGAATTAGAATGTTATAGAAGAAATATCCGTTGCTGCCTCCCAACTAGAACCCCCGTCGATCCGAACCACCCCAGGGCCATAGACGGAGGGTTAACATATATATATATACACACACGGTTATATTAAATAATTAAATATATTGAAAATAATAATATACGAAACGTATAATCAATTGCATATTAGTAGAGGAAATATATATATATATATATATATATATATATATATATATATACACAATTCAATAAATAAATATACATCAAAATACTTTATGTTCTACTGGGTAAAACGCTAAACTCACACGTAATCGAGTCGACATTCACATCGTTATTACTCTGCACTGCACGGTAAAACAGCTCAAGCAATACTTCACCCCTCAAGTTATACGGATACCTATACTCGATATAAATTGCTTTCATATCGTTCAATTCTATTTCTGTGCCCACTTTACATGCGGTTGGCAAGTTATCTTTAAAAACGGCTAGAATAAAATCAAAAGCACGCACAAAGAGGTCATCGTTAACCACAACATCATTATTAAATACAAGTTTATAAACACTCCTTTCCAATCGAGGGTCTTTTCTTAACGTACTGAGATTTTCAATCGTGAACTCTTCTTCACTCTGCATAGCGGCAATTGAAATAATCTTCCAAGTCGTAACGACAGCTATTCATTATATAGAGATACAGCTCTTCAGGGTGAACAGTGTAGGCAAGCTCTGCCCTGTACCGCTCAAGTGCTTTGTACCAAAGTTCGGGATATTTCGAAGAATCTAAACCCTTTAAATATGCATCCAGCTCTAGGCCATTCTCGCCTTGTTCATTCCTACATTCGATAAATCCGTCGAGCAGAGCGGTGTATGCGTATTCAAGAACCGTGTCAAAATAAATCATATCCGTAACACAAGCGTCTAATATAGGCTTCAGCTTGAGGAATCCGACGATTTCAAACATTCTGTCGAGGCTGAAACGGTTTCGCGAAGGGACAAGAATGTTATTATCAGATGCATTCTTCCACATCAGTCGTATATCAATGCATGGCTGATCCTTATTTATAAACAACGTGCAAACAACGGCATATGAGGGGGTATCACTAATCTGCTCTCTTCTTGTACCTACTGCAGGTATTTTATAAAGGTCCTCTCCCCACTTCTCAACTATCACGAAGACTCTATTCATCTCCTCAACACTTAATAAATAACATTACCAGAGTTTGCTTGCCTGCAAATCGTTTCAAGTACATAGTTAATGGTGCCGGTTTCACGCCTAAACACGCGCAATGACTTCATCATGGAGAAATTGTACGAGGCGTTGAGAATGCTTCTCAAAGGAAGTTCCATCGTATCCGCACATCCAGTCGGTTCAAGCTCTGAGATGACTATGAGCCACAGGTGGACGGATCGGTTCGACGGACGGAGTGAGTCACGCTGATGAAACGTGTACGGGTTTGTTCGAACTCGTGTGTTTCAGAGGGGTGAGGTACACGGGTGGGTGGCTCACTGGGGGGGGGGGAGCGAGTCACACCATAAACTGATGAAGCGTGTACAGGCTCGTTCGAACACTTGTGCCCCTGGACAAACAGAATTTTCCGCTACATGACGCAATACCGGATTTAATGTTTTATCACTCACCAGATGTTCATTTCCACAAACTAAACATCTTCACAATCCATGCACTATTTGAGTGAAACATATGCCCGTATTTATCATTTTTGTTTAACAAGCGATACTCGTCTCTAAAGTCTGTTAAAAACTCACACAGCCCATTAGCCACAACTTCACTACAAACCTCAGCATGATATATTAATACAGTGGTAAAAATACTTAAGATTCTCCATGATGACAAGATTTACATTCTCAATCGTAGGGTACGAGTAGTCGGTATGATGTAACATGATATAATATTGCTTGTCACACCCCTCATCAACAAGACTCACTATCCATAACCGTTGCTTATCTTCTGAACGTGTTGCTTCTTCTACTTCGCGGTATATGTGAGCTTTTATAAAGTTTAGGCCTACAACATACTTCAATACATCGTTTGCACTACGAAATCCTAAAATGCCCTCGCCAGAATACCCGTAGAGTATTTGAACATCTTGGCTCAATGTAGCCTTAAAAGTATTAAAGGAGGGTGAAATAGGGAGTTTTTCAGTATCCACCACATCTTGGCACTTTGCGAAATACCACTTCATAAACGTTGAACACGCAATATTAAAGGTAGCCATCACTATTTTTCGTCTACGCGGGAGAATACACGTCTGAGCTCAAGTGTATGCAGAGGTCAACTGAGCACGCAGGGATAGAGATATGCTCAGGTGGTGGCAGGAGTCACGTGACCGATCTTACAGTGGGCGGAGCGTAACTTTTTACTGTACACACACACGCACGCACGCACGCAAAGGAGAAAATGAAACCTTAATTGAAACAAATATACGTGATAAATAAACATATCGTTGACAGTACACATATATATAAATACAATCAAGGATTTAGTTAACCAAAGGATACGATATCATAGGTGCAAGGCACCTGGTAACGCTTTCTATAGGTGTTACGGCATACCTTCGTGCCCCTAAGTTCCTTCACACACCCCAGTTTCTGCCCCCGAAAATTTTGCTTCCCCACAGTCAGTTGGGGGTGTCTGGTCTCCCTCAGTTTCCAAGCACACTAGATCCTTCAACGAGTCAAAGTTAATGACTCGACGGTTCGCATGGTTAAGTGTGATATCCTTAGCCTTCACGATATACTTCATAACCTCCCCTACCCTCACCCGTACCCCACAAGTTTCTGGCCCTGTTGATATAAACGAGTCTGCGTATGCACCATCACCATACTCGCCTTGATCTCATCAGTTAGTTCTCCGAGGAATTCCCTAATAGTAGGCATGTATTCACCCTCCCTCGCTGTGAATATCAGGCTGTCTTTGTCAGCGTACAACACCCTCCGTCCAAGAGAGTGTAGAAGACCCCAAAATTTGATGCGGGCGTAGGCAGTTGTGAAGCTGGCTACAGGTATGTTTGTAACCCATGAGGTATCTGTCGCCAATTCGGTGATGTTGTACTTTATTATGTAAGTATTATCTACATTCACGATCTCCATAACCTCTTTTTCGGGAGCGTTGGCATAATCCCAGACTTCACTATAACTTTGTGCCAAATGGACGTTCCCTTTGCCGGTATTCTGTGCAAATTTCCCCCAAAGACTGTTCAGGCACAACTTTGCACTAAAGTGCTTGCCAGGATTCTTAACAATTTGAGATCGATCAAGTTGTATACCGTCATGGCACGGTAACGCTGAATATAAGCCGTTTTTTTTCATCTTCGGTATCAACCCCTCGCGGATATCCTGATGCTTCTACTTTATCTTTCAAGAAGACGTTTATATATCGTGTGAAAAGGTTGGGTAGCTTCTGAAACCTCCACACCTCATGTATCTTCAATATTCTATATCAATGGCGAACGGCTAGGGCCAGCTCAGGGCTTGTATATACACCTCTGATCTTACGCTGGTGGGTTGTATGGTTACAATCACCGTTGTTCTCCTCTGCACACTTCACGCATAGGGGAAACATGACCTTGTGATCTATAACGACGGGTAAGATCGCATCCATAAATCGCGAGGGTGGAGCACGTCTACGAAAGAGAGTCCAAAGTAGCGCTCATTCAAGTCAGCTGAAAACTCCTCGATGGTTGTTATGGTGGGCCCCACCATTTCTTCAGGCGCACCTAAGGGGTACGGATTCTTCTTCATCACGTAGGGCTATAAAAAGCAGAAGTCGTAGGAGTGGAGTTTCACGCCCTCCGTAGGCGGAAAGTATAGCTTCAATGGGTTTTATGCGCCCTCCAAACAAGCTGTCACCGCATTTGAGGGGGTCCAATACCATTTTGTGAGTGAACTGGGAGCCTATATGTTGATCGCGGTTACGGGTCCATACGAGGCTGTCGGCGGGAGATCTTCCATAAAGGTCCCCTGTAACGGCACATTCAGCGCGCGGGCATCCATGCCACCAGCAGCCGTTAAAGGAATACACAGTCTTCTCACCAGTGGCTGGATCCTCACTTAGCCCGTCAACCAAAAAACACGACCATTGACCTTAACTTGTACTTCACCCGTGTTGCGGGCATGTTTTATGTATACCCCGGTCTGTTGCTCTAGGTGTATGAGCCCGTAAATAGCCTTCTGCCTATAACTGCGGGGGTGGTTTCTGTGAATGATTGCTAAGGTGTCTTTAGGCATGAAGTTATTCTTGAACACGGTAAAACATAATGAGGCGATCGTGGTCGCGACTTGCAGCGGATCGCATTTGAAACGGGATATGTACATTAGGGTTATAACTTTTTTACAACCTAATATTCCTGTACTTTAATTCGATGAACTTTTGCCTAAAAACAAAGAAATGAACTTTCATTTTAATATCGTTTTAGAAAAGGTCACCCCGAAATCAAAAAATCGATTATTGCATACGTAACTTTATTGCATATTCCATGTAATATAATAAAAGAACTCACAACATAATCGTTATAATACTTGTACATATATTACTGCTTATTGCTTAGAATAAACCGAAGTTGCAGTTTGTTTTTGTTTCTGCAGGCAGCATACAGTTCCTGCATAACTTTGATTGCACGTTCTGCACACTGATTACTTCTTGGTATCTTGAGTGGGGATGGCTCCTGCTTCCAGTGATTTTCCAATGAGTTCAATGCTTTTTTGTAAGGTTTCAATATTTCTGACAAGTTCTTGAAGTCATTTTCATTGTACATCTGATTAGTAAACCAATATTCTGCCCAGTTGTATGAAATGAATCTGCATACCTTCTCCAAAGTCTTCCTTGTTGTAGGTATAAGAATAAATGCAAGGATAGCTAGAATGGCTCTTGAATGCCACCTCGCATTGCTGATGTTTGGAATTTTCTGAAAGTTAATCAAAGGAAAATCCCTTTTTCTTCAAAGAATCTAAACACCCGTGTTAGATGGTACAAAAACTTAATATCATCTCTCCATCCTGATTTCTCGAGGACCTCTTCTGTTCCATTAACAAACTGTCCCTTTAGTTCCTCATAATTCTTCACCAGTTGGGATACAAATGGATATTCGATGTTTGGAGAACTGGTGTTAGCACCAAGATCTTCGTCCATTACCAAACGGAGAATCCTGTCCAGAATGTGATGCTGACAACTGATAAATTGTGGTTTGCAGATACCCTTCTCTGAGAACATTCGTTGCAATTTGACAACAACTCCACTCTTTTTCCCAGTGTTAACACTTGTTGTATCAGCAACGATCATCTTTATTGCATTCCATAAGGTGTATTCATCAATAACTTTTGCAATTCCTTCAGCAATAGTTTCAGCCTTGCCATCTTTCAGACGCAATGCATCCAATTTTACTTAGGTTCTTTCATTTTTAAGTACCACTACTTGTTACTCATTTTCCTCAATGCGCTTTCCATCAAAATGTAAAGACCACTCTTCCATCTGTAAATTTTCAATCATTTCCTCCTTCAATTTAGCAGCCTCTTTGTATGCTGACTTGTAAATTGCTGCTTGACTTGGTGTTGGAATGTCAATACCATCAAGTGACAACTGTTTGCATATTTTAGCGGCTTTACTTGTTGATACTCCTGTGGATGTCACCAAGTTGGTTGCAACTTTACTTTTGTTATGTCTTCTGGTTGGTGGAGTAATACT
Source organism: Bathynomus jamesi (assembly GCA_023014485.1). Lineage (NCBI taxonomy): Eukaryota > Metazoa > Arthropoda > Malacostraca > Isopoda > Cirolanidae > Bathynomus > Bathynomus jamesi. The sequence goes on along the minus strand of JAJOZX010001220.1, from coordinate 888,190 downwards.
CTCATCTTCATCTTCATGCTCGCTCTCTTCAGATTCAGTACCACTACCACCAGATACATGATTGTAAGATGTTGATGCTGATTCAGCAGGCAATTTTCGTCTCTTTGAAGGGTGAATCGTTTCTTCACTTGCAACTTGACCTGTAGAGTACCCCACTTCTCCTTTGCTTTCCACTTGAAGGTGGTACAGTCGTTTGTCTTCCGAGGATAACCATTGGCCATTTACTTTAGTGATATCAAAAAGTTCATTCAGGGCATCATATTTTCCCCTCCTGACACATTCATCATAAGTCTTCATCACCTTGTCAAGCTTTGCTCGTATTACTTGATCTGACACATGCGGAAAATTCAATTTATTCTTCCATAATTTTGTAACTTCTTTGGAAATTTCCACTATTCGCTCCTTTCTTCCTTTGATTTCTGTTCCAAGAAACTGGTACCGTCCAATGATTTGGATTTGGAGTGGCATTCTGCATTTTTCTTCTAGTGAAGATTCTTCTAAAGGCACACTTCCTCTTCTTCTATGTGACTGCTGGAATCTCACCAGATTATTGGTCCAGATATCCTTGTTCTTCTGTATGGTAGTATCACTTTTCTTGTGTGACATTATATTGCTTCTGAAACAGATATAAAAAGGTATTAAGTTGATTTGTTTGTTTGTTATATATATATTATATATATAATATTATTATAATATATAGAAATAATATAATAATTAGAGGGCGGATTTTTAGGTGAAAAAATACCAAATATTTATTTTTTAGGTGATAAAATTTTGGAAAATATTTTTAGAACATCCATAGAACGTCTCACGAAAATATTTATCACCAAATATTTTGGGCTCTATATATTTTTTGAGTTTGACTCCCCTCTACAAAACATTCTGGATACGCTTTTGTTTACGTGTTAAAATGGAAGAAAAATTCAACAAATTATTATGGTTAATAAATTTTAAAAATGTTCTGGAATGTTCAAGAGTGCAGAAGCGAATTCCACATTTCGCTACGTTTTTTAATTAAGCGAACATATTACAAATAATAAAAGCTTACCTGAAGTTGAGTTGAACTGAACAGTTGAGTAACTATTGCGCAATACTGGACACAAGTGATTCGGTTGATTTCATTTCGTGCTTTTATACAATTTGCGAGTGCATGAAGAACAATGTCGTGTGTTCTAGAATTTTCTTGTATGGGTGGATTGATATTGTCATCGAATTTGAGCACCGGAAGTGATTTTTCGGGCGATCTCACGATATATTAGCGTACTGAAAAATTCGAAAATATTTTTTAGGTTAAAACATAAAAGTCCGCCCTCTAATAATAATATATTTATATACTTATGAGTAGTAACGTAAATATATGGTTATGGTGATTCAAACTTTTGATTTGTGGGTGACCTTTTTTAAAAACTGAGAGGAATTAGGGTCTTTTTCATTGTTTTTGAACAAAAGTTCATCGATTTATGATACAGGAGATCTTTTATTTGAAAAAAGTCTAAACGTTATAACCCTAATGTACATCCTTCTAAAGGCTTGAAAGCATACTCTAAGTACATGTACGTCATCCATGCAATAACGTTCACATTCATCGGTTATATTGTATGGACTAGCTCCATTAAAACTGTTGTAGTAGCGGTCAAAATCTTCACGCTCACTATCACTCAAGTTGGTGTAGTTAAAGTAATGTTTGTGTGGAGGTAGTCCTACGTAATTCAAAGTTTCGTCAGTGAGGAGTGTGTAAGGGAAGTGCCCTTTTGAAACTTCAGCAGCTACGACGAAGACCTTGCGCAGCTTTGCTAATTAACGAGGTGTGAACAGCAGGGTGTCTATAAACTGTACATCACCTCTTATCTGCATCTGTATTAGTTTGTTGCCTCGTTTCAAGGGATCACCTGTAAATATCGCAGAAGACTTGTGTTCAAGCAGCTCCTTATAAAGAAAGTGTGTGTCAAGTTTCGCCCCCTTATGGGCAAGAATATACAGAGCCATTTTTTTAACTTGTGCCGTGTGCATTCGTTTTAAAAACGTTTGTCCGTTTTCCACATTTGTGGCATTCATCACACTCGATCTCCATGCACCAATCACATATTCTGACTGACGAGTAAATGTGGAAAGACCTCTTTGGTTACAGCGTCCGTGTAAGTTTCTATATCATAGTACAGAGTTATACAAGGGCTATTTTTAGGCTTACCATCTTTCATATAACATACATGCTTCACTCCATCCGCCTTATATTTTTTATGACATGTAGAACAGTGAATTTCATCGCATTTATGTTTGAAATTCCCCCAATTATCCATCATGTGAAACATGCCGCACTTACAAATCCTCATTTTCCTGCAAGTGCCATTTGATTTATGGAGTTCAAAGCAATTATTATTGAAAAATGTACGTCTACACACATTACATTCTCTCTTCTTGGTTTCAACTACACGACTTTCACATTTGGGGCTTTTACATTGCTCATATACCATGTAGCAATCCTTACAATGTTTCACCATATCATCAGCAAACTCGAGACAACCCTTACACAAATCATGATGCCTTCCATATTTTCGATTTTTATCATAACTGGCGAAGAGAACCATTATGTTACGGGTGGGGAGATACGATGTTCCTGACAATCTTAAAATAGGTAGAGGTCTTGTACGATCTCTCTCGCTGCTTTTAAAATCATACACAGTCCTACGACGATCATCCATTCCAAATACGACTATACGTGCATTCATTTCCTGCTCGGCCCTTCTCAGTTCTTCAGAACTCATATTACACTCAAACTCAAGCTTACAATCTGAAGCCAGTTTACGGGCACGCTGCAGAACCTTGGGCAGCCAAATTTTTTGCGTCCAAATATTTAACACAGTGAAGATATGAGCTAAGATTATTGTTATAAAACCACAACCACGATCGACGTTCAAATGCTTTCTGTAAATAACCGGAGAATTGAAATTAAGAGTATTCACGGTTCTGTGGAAGAAGAAAACAAAATATAAGGAGCAGCACTCAAAATTTGTAATATTTTGTAAATGACACACTTAGGGGTGTGACGTGTTAGAGATGGAATCTGTACAAAAATTCAGGTTCACAAGCCCCTCCACATGTATTATATCTGGCCCTACAGGATGTGGAAAAAATGTATTTATGCTTAAAATCATTAAAGATAAGGGGGAGATGTTCTCAAAATTTGTGCATAAAGTAATATGGTGCTATTCGACGTATCAGTCAGTGTTCAACGAGTACCAAGATGAAATTTTGTTCCACAAGAGTGTATATGATGTTAATTCATTAAAAAGTAAAGAGCATACAGTTATTGTAATTGACGATCTCATGTTGAAAATGGATAAAACGTTTGCCGAAACATTTACAGTGGTCTCCCACCATCTTAACATAAGCGTATTCTTCATCAACCAGAATCTATTTTTCAAAAATAGATACATGCGCGATGTGTCGCTAAATACACAATACCTAGTCTTATTCGCACAACATAGAGATGTGGCACAAATTGGGGTATTAGCCAATCAAATGTTAACGAATCAATGTAAGGAGTTTTTGGAGGTTTATAAAGAAGCCACAAGCCAGCGTAATGGATATTTGCTCGCACAACATAGAGATGTGGCACAAATTGGGGTATTAGCCAATCAAATGTTAACGAATCAATGTAAGGAGTTTTTGGAGGTTTATAAAGAAGCCACAAGCCAGCGTAATGGATATTTGCTTTGTGACCTTCACCCGCGAAACACGTTTAGGGTGCTTCTAAGAACGAATACATTCCCAAGCGAACCTGAAACGGTGTATATTCCAGAATGACAAATAGCCTGAAGAAATATCGTGAATTAATAAAAATCTATCAACGATTGCCCCGGCACTGCAACAGATGTTTGTTAAAAATATCGACTCCGACTTTTTAAAATGCATCTGTGAAATCTGTCTTAATGTTATAAAATGCAATGTGCCAATGAAACCCCCTCAAAAGGCTCGCTTACGTCGTTACAAGAACATAATACGAAGGCTCGCTCATAAAAGTCAAAATGTGGGTAAGAAAAAGCGAATTATTGTACAAAGAGGAGGATCATTCCTACCCATCTTATTTTCAGTTCTGGGTCCTTTGATGACTAGATTAATATAATGAAGAAGGTGGTTGTGATTCCGCACGAGGTGTATGCTTCATTGCACAGTTGAAAGATTCCAGACACGGCTCTAGAACCCCGTAAAAGTAGGCTTAAAAGAATGGAAAGAGAGTTGCTAGCCCTATTAAACAGTGAAAAGTCACCTGATGAGAAAAGGCTCTCGTACCACGAGGCTTTGCATAAGTTTCTTCATGAGTACGAAGATTATAAGAATCCTACAGAGCTCCCCGTGGTTATTAGGCACAGCGCGAGTAGCGCTGAGTATGGCGACACAGGATCTGGGTCCGACGTTAGAGATAACCAACCAAAGAACAACGGAACACAACACATCGAGCATCTGTTAAAAAACAGTCTCCTACATACATTGAGGAATAAAGGCTTAAGTCTTTATAATCTATTGAGTGAGGACCCCATCATACAATGGGCCGATACAGGCGAGGTCATTGTTGAAGGAACAAAGGTACAAGGATCCAATCGTTGATATTGTTCATGATCTGGTGAGAAAGTGGGACAGACCCTCACCAACAGGATGGAAGCATATTAAAGCAAGACTACAACAAATAAATGTCCCCAAAACATTGATAGGTAATCTGAATAGGTTAAAAGACCTGGATCAAGTCTCGCATGTGTCACAACTGAGTACGCCATCGCCCCCAGCAGCAGCGTCTCTGAAGAAGAGAAAGAAGAGAACAAACGGCCAACCTTATCCACGTGTCTCTAAAATACGCAAATGGCTAACATATTAAGTAAACGCTATTATGACATTTCTAACCCCGCCTCCTATGGTGGCGTTAATAGACTGTACAGAGGTGTTTACGGAGTAGGGAAAAAAGATGTTGAGCGGTTTTTGCGGGAGCAGGATGCTTATACACTTCATAAACCGGTGAGAAAAAGGTTTAAAACGGCCAAGACAACCGCGGATTCGATTGACTCTATTTGGCAAGCGGATTTAACAGACATGCAAAGATATTCAGTGTATAATGACGGATACCGCTACATCCTATTCATAATAGATGTATTCTCTAGATATCTGTGGCTAATTCCACTGAAAAATAAATCGCCTGAAACAGTTGCTAAAGCGACCAAAACGTTGATGTTAAAAGAAGAAAGGGTTCCTGGCTATTTTTGTACGGATATGGGGAAAGAATTTATAGGTCGCGCTTTTCAGAACATGCTGACAGAGTTTAATATCAGTTACTACACTAGCAGTTCTATACATAAGGCCTCTTTAGCTGAAAGAGTTCAACGTACCATAAAGGAACGCATGCATCGCTATTTTACACATAAAAACACATACAGATATATAAACGTTCTCGGGTCATTGGCATCATCATACAACCGTTCACACCACCGTACGATTGGCACAACACCTAACGAAGTTTTAGAAAGAGGTACGCTGCCAGAGGTGAGAAGAGATGGAGCACCGCCACCACAGTCTACACATTTCAAAATCAATGATTATGTAAGGCTATCACGTTCGGGAAATAAATTCGCGAAGGGATTTGAGCAAGGATGGACACGTGAGATTTTTAAAGTTCGTGCTATGAGACCTAAAGGTGAGATAATGATGTATTACGTTGAAGATTTGAATGGGGAAGAGATCGCTGGAGGCTTTTACCGCGAGGAGTTGCAGAAAGTGACATTTAATTTAGGAAAAAGTGTTTAAAATTGAAAAAATTTTAGGCAGCAAAGGTTCAGGAAAGAGAAAAATGTACCTGGTGAAATGGCTGGGTTACCCAGAAAGCTTCAACACCTATATAAAAGCTGCTGCAATAATGAAGCTTAATAGTATGCAACATGGCGCCTAGCCACTTCTATGTCACACTCCTCCTCCTCTTCTCTCTGTACATCCTAACAACACCCTCAACTTTGTGACAGAACTCCACGGACCCATTGAATTGGAGCGTGATTCGTATGAGGTGGGTTTATGTGAACTCCAGTTAGTCTCCAAATTTTTAACTCTTGAAAATGACAAATCATATTTCTGATCCTTAGAAGAATCGATGAGTGCGAAAAATTAGGCATAACCTTAGACAATACTATGCGATCAGTCCTGTTCGGTGAGGAACAGTACTATAGCACAAATGTTTCGCTAGGAATCGGCCATTATGATACAGCCATGGACATTGTGACGGGGTTAAACAAGAGTCTTAAATAGTCGTACCTGACATACGATTTACTTTTTGAAGTCGTAAACATAGACACGCCTGCATGCACATTGAATTTAAAATCAACGCCTAGTAGAAATGTTAAAGATAAAGAGCTGTTCACAATTGTCGAGGATCGATATAGCGCAGCTCTCCAAAGAGATACCTTTCACGAGGCACAGCATGACTTGTCCAGCTTAATGTATCAATTGAAGATGGAGAAATTGGGTGAAAGCTCTCCACCTCCAGACATTTGCTATATTTACAGCAATATCGTAGAGCACCAATTTGTTGGGGATACCCGGGCGCGCCTCCTGCGCATTGCACACATCCCCAACAATATAGGGAAAAGTTTGAGCATTATATATGATAAGCCCCATTATGTGAATGTTGCGACTAATCTATTAACCAACATCTCGATATATATATAAGAACGATTGAGGGAAAAAAATTCCCATTCGGTAATGGGAGCTTAACAGTGAAACCACTTTCGCGGTTTATAATGACCCGAAGGCCATTCACAGTCTATCGAGAGTGAAATACCAGCGTGAGAGTGGGCTTGGATCCATTTTTTCATCCATACTACGCACTGCTGTCCCACTGTTGAAGAGGGGTGCCAGGTACCTAAGGAGGAAGGCGTTACAAACAGGTTTTAACGCGGCAGAAGACATAATGGGTGGAACTAAGCCTAAAGAAGCTCTAATAAAACATTTAAAACGTACACTAGACGAAATCATCAGTGATGCAAAGAGAAAAATGCGTGGTGGCGGAAAGAAGAGATCTGTCAGGTAGTAGGGGTTACCATCACGTGGCACTAAACGTAAAAGGAAATAAAAAAAGAAGTGCTCTAAGCATATGAAACCTATGGCTGATCATTTTTATAACTGATATAAGCTGAGGACACTACTCTCACGTATCGTAGGCTGAATACTAGTTGTCGCGAGAGGTGGCACTATTTCTGACTCGTCATGGCGCGTTTCATCCATCCGTGTAGTTCACAATGCTGTAAATCGGAACTGTCCCTTTTTGATATGCCCCCCAACTCAGGTCTCTATTGAGCATAGCGACTTTATTACAATTAACCCATTAAACACAACAAGTTCGCCGAGTGCCCCTATAGAATTTGTGATACCCAGCTCAGGCCCTTACTTTTCTGACCCGAGCTGCATGCACATGTACGCTAAACTGCGTATAGCCCATTCTGATGGAACGGATTGCGATGATAGTTACTCCGCGTACCCTGAAACCAACTTTTTACACTCCATATTCAGCCAGTGTGAGGTGTATTTAAATCAGGTTAACATCTCGGCAGGAACGGGGTATTATCACCTACGAGCCTATCTGGAAAATGTCCTCAACTTTTCAAAAGAAGCGAAGGACACCTTTTTAACCGCCGAGGGATATTACCATACTAAAGATGAAAATGGTATAAAGGATAAATTTAAAAATTCTAAAAAAAAGATATACGAATGTTTTGGACGTCTTCATACAGATTTCACATTCCAGGAGAAACTGCTTATGAACGGGGTGGATATGAAGTTGAAGCTTACCCGCACGATTCCTGAGATCTGCATAAATCTGGGGTCTGATCAAGAAGAGGGCGCGAAACCCGTTGTGATTCACATAATGGAGCCGTATTTGCGTATACGCCGAGTGAAATTAAGTTCGCCAAAACAAATAGAAATTGAGAAAGACTTAATACACGCCACAGTAAAATACCCAATTAACAGGGTACAGATCAAACTATACACGGTGCCCGCCGGGTTGGCCTCGAAGCAACTAGAAAACGCCCTTGGAGTCTACCTAAAAGGATATTAATTGGAATGCAGGACCACGCCTCGACGAATGGAAAATATAAAAAGAGTGCCTTTAAATTCGAGAATTTCGGCCTTAAAAATTATCTATACGTAAATGGCATCGCTTTGGGAGGGACTATGACGGATTACTCATCAGACGCTGTGTTCCCGCTCTGCGCGAGAGCTTATAGTATCTGGCTCATAATACAGGTGCTGTGACGAGCTTGGGTTTGGTGTAACGCAGAAAGAATTTGTCGAAGAATTTAACATTTATTCATTTGATATTACGCCTGACTTGTCTGCTGGCGTAAATACGCACTTAAGTCCACAACAGAGTGGGAATATCAGTCAGGTTGGAATTTGCCAAGCCTATAGACGCGCCTATAAGTGTGCTAGTTACCTCGAATCACAGCACTAATAGAAGTTGATCTTTTCAGGAACGTGGTCACAGACTTTTAAAGTGGACGCGAATACACTCCAGAGAGTAATGAAAAGTGACCGTTTCACACGCTCAAAACTTATCGGCGAGTTTGCGAAGAATGAAATATTGAAGTTGCCAACTAAGAGAAACTGGTACGGGATTATCGTTAACACCGACATCGTGGGGAGTGAGGGGATTCATTGGTGGCGCTCAGCCGTGGAATGATTCTGTGGTTGTGCAGTTTATCGAACAGATACATGTACCTGAAATTGTATGGAACCCGTATCGCTTTCAAGGATATTATAGCAACACTTGTGGGATGTACACCCTCTCATTTCTCGTGCACATATCACGTGGGAAGGGATTTATAAATTTTTTTAAATTATTCGATTTGTGCAACACTGAAATGAACGATCAAAAGGTATTGAGACAGATAAAAAAAAGGTTCCTATATGTTTGCACCCGCTGTATTGTGTAAAGTTGAGTATCTATATTGTGTAAAGGTCTATTTGTACCCGTTAAGACTAATTTAATGGACACTGGTTCCGCTGTGTACATGTTTTCTACCATTTAATAAATCAAATGAAAATACAATGTGTTTTGTTCTTAACCCCCAAAAATACTTACATTAGCTCCCCGATGACCTGGCACTCGTTGGACCTCTGTGTTCAGATCGCTGGTTTGGTTGTGGGGTAAAGAAATCCATATCACTTATTCCCCTTTCATCAAAACTCTGTACCCATTCGTCAGCCAGACTCTGTACTCATTCGTCAGCCAGACTCTGTACTGAACGGACGCATTTCCTGAGCTCTATGATATTGCATCTACTTTTGCATTTTGCTAAGAATTTTACTTTTGGAAAGTTTTTAATCTTATATACTTGTGTTTATATTCACATTGTTATAGTTAACTAATTGAATATTAGTGGTTTTTAGCGATTTAGAAGTTTTCATAGCGTGCCGGCTTAATTTAATTTGAACTTGTGATGGTTCTAAACTAATTTTTAACTGCGCGATGCCGTCACAGAAAGCGTCGTGTGTTAGGTGTAGGGTGAAACGGTGGTATTCGGAATTTAAAGATTATAACGGCGGTCCTATGGCGATTATCGAGAGATCAGTTTGTTTCTTTTGCGAGTTAATGGAGGAAATAGTTGACATAAAACGCAGTGTACGTGAGGTAACGGAAAGACTTGCAACGCTTAATGAGGGCAGGGGTAGGGCTACGGTTGACGAAAGCCGAACCAATACTAACGTTGAAGAAGTTAGTAATTTGAAGGGTGAGGTGCGTAACCTAGTTTCTAGTTTAGGTAGCTTGTCGGGAAGGTGAGATAGAGTTGAGGAATGGACTAAGGTTGGTCCGAGAGTAGTAGATGGGGAGGGATTTAGAGAAGTTAAGGGTGGAGCTATGCCGGGTGCGTTAGGTGATAGGAATCCCCCCCTATCGAGGTTTCGAACCCTTTCGCCCATTTGGAAAGGGACGTGAATGAGGGGGAAACTATTTTAATTGGGGACTCTTTAGGGCGCCACATAGACAAAGAGTTCGTTGAACGGCATCCAACGAAGAGGAGGAGGGTCTGTCTCCCAGGGGCCAGGGTTGGCAGAGTTAGAGACGAAGTGGATAGGATTGACGTTGCCTCCCGTCACTCGATGTTGGTGACGATGGTAGGAGGCACGACTCGTATAGGCCCGATACGAGAGTGCCTGACCTTTTGGAGAGATATAGGGGGTTAATTAGGTCCCTGAAGGCGAGGTCAGATAGGTCTTTAGTTCTAGGTATTATCCCTAGGCACGAGTTGGGTCTTAGGATTACGTCAAAAAGAATATTTTTGAATAATAAATTAGAAGAGATTTGTGCTGAGGAAAATGTACCATTCGTAAAGCTGTGGTCCGAATTCAGTGATCCTAGCCTTTTTATAAAAGATGGGGGTGCATTTTAATGAAATAGGTAATGCTAGGCTAGGTAGGTTAATAGACGAAAGCTGTATAAGTCGAAGCCTTCTTTAAACGTTGTGGGTCCGGGGAACGCGGGCCCGACGTGAAAAATAGTTTAAAACGCCCGCCCGTGGTAAAAAATAACTTAAACGTCTTTTATTGTAACGCGCGTAGTATTAGAAATAAATTAAACGAATTTAAGGCGATAATTTATTCTGACAACTACGATATGGTTGCTGTCACTTCATATACCGGGTTTTAAACTCTTTACTAATGATAGGTTACATAGGTTTGGTGGCGGCGTTTTGCTGTACATTCGTAATTCCCTTAGGGCTATCGAGGTTAAGATAGATTTTCCGGCAGCAATTGATGCGATATGCGTTGGAATTAGGGCGCGTAGTATTAGTTTTAATTTTGTTGTTGTTTATAGACCTCCCGTTCAACCCTTCGACACCAATAGTAGATTTTACTCACGTCTTGGTAACTTTATTGACAATCGGAATAGTATAATTGTCGGAGACTTTAACTGCCCTAATGTTAATTACGAGACTTTTACTGGTAACGAGGAGGGTTTGAGATTGATTGAGTTCATGTAGGATAATTTTTTACGACAGATAGTTACCGAACCAACGCGCAGTGACTATTTTAGATTTGGTGATGAAGAACGGCGAAAATATAGTCGAAGGTTTAGAAGTAGGCGAGAGTTTAGGATGTAGTGATCAACAAATTCTTAGGTTTAAGTTATCGATAGAAAACACTAAGGATAGTAACGTAATAGAAGTCCCTGATTTTCGTAGGGCTAATTTTGATAGTTTTGCGGATAGGATGAGAGTAGTGGACGGGGATAACTTATTTATGGGTGATGACGCAAATTTGCATTGGGAGGCGTTTAAAGAAAGTTTTAGGAATATTGAAAGGGAGTTTATTCCTCGTAGGCCCAAGCGCGCTAGAAATCATGGTAGATCCAAGTGGTGGACTAGGGAAATAGGCGAGTTCATAAACGAGCGTAACATTGCGTATAGACTTAGTAAGCGCAATGGCACGGCAGCTAACTTTAATAGATATATCGAGCTTAGACGTCAGGTTAAAAGATTAGTTAGGAATGCTAAGCGTAATTTAGAGATACTTACAGCTGCGGATAGTAAACATAATCCAAAAAAGCTTTTTCAATACGTCAATAATCGTAAGCCGATGAAAGATAACATAGGCTCTCTAGTGGATGTTAACGGCGCTTTGGCTTCTGACGCACAGGCGATGGCGAGTAATTTTAATAACTTTTTTGCGATAGTTTTTACTGTAGAAGACGTAAATAATGTCCTCGACGTGGACGATATCGTTCCATTTAGTAGCGAGACTATTTTGGATGAAATAACTGTTTACGAGGGTGAGATTGCGCATTATATCAATAGGCTAAAAGTTAGCAAGGCTCCAGGCCCTGACGCTTTTTATCCAAGGCATTTGAAAGATTTGAAAGACGTTATCGTAGGTCCCTTAACGAAGATTTTTAATCAGTCACTCGAAACGGCGATTATTCCTGAAGACTTCAAATTAGCTAACGTCACGCCCATTTTTAAAAAAGGCGACCGCACAGTAGCTAGCAATTATAGGCCGATTAGCTTAACGTCAATTGTCGGTAAACTTTTGAAATCCGTAGTTAGGGATCGTATCATCGATCACTTAGAAAGTAGAGATTTGATTAATAGTAGTCAGCATGGGTTTCGACGCCATAGATCTTGTTTAACTAATTTGTTAGAATTTTATAACGAAATAGTGCGCGAATACGATAGGCATAGAGCGGCCGACGTTATTTATTTAGATTTTAAAAAGGCGTTCGACACAGTTCCGCATAGAAGATTAATTGCGAAGGTTAAAGCGCACGGTATATGCGGTCAGGTAGCTAACTAGTTAGAGGAATGGCTTCGTGCTAGGAGACAGAGGGTCGTTGTTAATGGTAGTGAATCGGGGTGGTTGGATGTAGGTAGCGGTGTCCCACAGGGTTCAGTGTTAGGCCCATTGCTATTCGTAATTTACATTAACTATATAGATGTAGGATTGACTAGTAACGTGTCAAAATTCGCGGACGATACTAAAATAGGCGGTAATGTTGTTAACGAGGACGATAGAAATAGGCTCCAAGACGATGTAAATAGGATTATGGAGTGGATGAATTAAGTGGCAGATGCAATTTAACGTAGACAAATGTAACGTTTTGCATATAGGTTCTCGTAACAATAATTACACGTACACGATGGATGATAGAGAATTAGCGAGCATTGACGAGGAAGTAGATTTAGGCGTACGCGTATCTAAGGATTTAAAAGTTAGCAAAAGCTAATAGAATGTTAGGCTTCATAGCGCGTAATTTCGAATTTAAATCGAAGGATATTATATTGCCCCTTTACAAGTCCCGAGTCAGGCCTTATTTAGAACATGCCGTTCAGTTTTGGTGCCCGTATTTGCGCGAGGATATTGATAGGTTAGAAAAGGTTCAGCGTCGTGCCACGAAACTAATTCCGTCATTGCGCAACAAGCTTTATGAAGATAGGATAAAAGAGTTAGACTTGCATTCACTCGAACTAGGAGATTAAGAGGTGAGCTTATTGAAGTTTTCAAAATCGTTAATAACATCGATAACGTAAATTTTGACAAACTGTTCACTTTCGATAATAGCAATACTCGTAATAACGGATATAAGTTGCGTGGCAGACGTTTCATTACTAATATCGCTAAAAACTTCTTTACGTTTAAAGTAATTGATAAATGGAATAATCTTCCCGCATCAGTCGTGAACTCTACCGGCGTTAATATGTTTAAGAACCGTTTAGATAGGCATTTTAAAAATATTAACGTTGTTTAAAATAAAAAACAATTAGTAACAGGAGCTCTGGGGGTGGTGGTCGCCAGCAGTAAAATTTAAAAAAAAATTAGACTAACATGAACGTAGATGTAGCTCGTAGAGTAAACTAACCCACTTTTTGTTTAACTTTACCTACTTTTTTTCTTATCTTCTCCTTACTTGCATGCCTGTAACTCTCTTTACTTGCATGTTTGTAGTTTGCATGGTATGACTGTGAGTTAAGACTGTGTTTGCATGGTTTGTAAGTGTTCTTATTTTACTTTTTCATCTTTCACCCCTTTCCTATTCTCTCCGACTTTTTTTCTGACTTGTCGGCAGTGAGGCCGGCGGAAGATGATGGTGAGTCTTTTCTCTCTTTTTCTGAATGAATGTTAACCCATGAGTGATAGGTGTTGCTACTTACTTAACCTAGGGTCTTTGTTAGCCTTAGCTTCTGTAGATCTGTAGAAAACGATCAAGTTCCGCATCGGTCCTATAAAGTTAAGTAAAATTAAATTAGTTTAACTAAAGAGCTACAATAAGAGAAAGTGCCACAAATTTTAAAAATTATAATAAAATAGCAGATATCCTGACAGTTTTCAAAAGTATGAGTGCTAAGACAACGTCTGCCGACACCGGGTCTCGAACCCACAGAAAATTCTTAAAAGTTTTTAATATTTCTAAAATCCTACTGCGGTCTGCCTGCAACGGGTCTCGAAACCCCAGACAATTCTTAATAGTTTTGGTAATTTTAAAATCCTACCTGTACAACTTTCTGTAAATTTTTAAATTATTAAGAAAGTGCAAATAAAACACCATATATATATATATATATATATTATATATATATTAACGTTGTTTAAAATAAAAAACAATTAGTAACAGGAGCTCTGGGGGGGGGGGGGTCGCCAGCAATAAAATTAAAAAAAAAAATTAGACTAACAGGGTTCTTTCTCGTTTATAATAATATATCCTAACCGGGACATAATATCCTACTAGCGTTTCATTCAGTGCTAATTAACTTATAAAAGGCCACAATAAATGCGTTTTTAAAAATATTTTAATTATTCTGGTTCCTTCGTGGTTATTGCGGCATATATATATATATTATATATATATATATATATATATATATATATATATATATATATATATGCCGAAATAACCACGAAGGAAACAGAATGATTAAAAATATTTTAAAAAACGCATTTATTGTGGCCTTTTATAAGTTAATTAGCACTGAATGAAACGATAGTAGGATATATTATGTCCCGGTTAGGATATATTATAAACGAGAAAGAACCCTGGCCGATATATATATATATGTTATGTCCCGGTTAGGATATATTATTATAAATGATAGTAGAATAACCGATATATATATATATATTATGTCCAGGTTAGGTTATATTATTATAAACGAGAAAGAGTCCTGGGATTGATTTTGTTCGTTTTAGAAAAACTCAGAATAAAGCTAGGTTAGGCACTTATAAGTTAACAATGAATGAACCGCAGAATATAATCACAAATTAATTACTTACATTTTAATATCGTCTTCATTGAACGGTTCTTGCATTTCGTCACAAATTTCTGAAACAACTTGCGTAGTTAGAAGTTCATTCTGATCTGCAGCGTTGAAAAGGTGGAGCGCGGTTGATGGGTAGAAATCTTGATCTTCAAACAAATCGGGAGAATTGTAGAGTGATAACTGACTCATAGTGTATATTTGAAAAGCACTAAGCGAAAAAAACATACACACTGAGGCTCTGAGATGAACTGTCCCTTTTTATAAACGGGACTTGTGACCAATCCACAACACACGATTCGCGAGCTTCCTATTGGCTATCAGTGAATTTTTGGCGGGGATTAACGAGTAGGTCAGCATAGCGGCCAAACAGAGGTCCTGGGCTCCGCCCACAGGGCTGTGATTGGCTGCCCCGTGAAATCTGGGGTGTATCAATCAGATATTCCCATTCGTAGAGAGAGACACGCCTTGTTTTTTAATCTTTTATTCGACTGAAGAGAGAGAGAGAGAGAGAGAGAGAGAGAGAGAGAGAGAGAGAGAGAGAGAGAGAGAGAGAGAGAGAGATATTATTATTCAAATATTATTATTTTATTATATATATATATATATATTATATATATATATATATTCCCCGTTCGTATTTCTTATGCTATTATTTTTTTTATTTAATTTTTGTTCATATATACTCCATGTGAAATCCAGTTAGCCACCAAGTTTTTAACTCTTCTTGTACTAATTAGTAATTTCTGTAGTAAATGATAAATATTTTTCACAAGTTGATTTTGTTATTCCCGGTAAGCCGTCTTATTCCGCTCCCTGTATATTCAGAAATCAGGCATAACTGTATGATAAATCCTAGAGATTTGTTTGAGTTATGTAATAAATGGAATTATTGTGAATTAAAGCAATTTGACGTGATTGCTAATTATAAATTTTGCGCACCCTTCTTGTACTAATTTTTTATAGTTTTCAGAATTTTTAGATGAACTTTTTCCGGAACTGTACATATATAGGCTTTATTTGGTTAACCCTTCGATTGCTTCCGCCTGAATTGTTCATTCTGACGACTATCAATCTTTTCACCCCACCCTAGACCTACTTTTTAACGGAGATGTGTGTGTATATATAGATATATATATAAAAGAGTGCGCGCGAGAGGTAGAGAGCGAGAGGGAAGGGGAGAGAAGAGAGCGAGAGAGAGAGAGGGAGGGGGAGAACGAGAGGGCGAGAGGGAGAGAGAGAGAGCGAGAGGGAGAGAGTGGGAGAGAGTTACAAGGAGTTACAAGGAAAAGAAGTACCTCAAAAGGCTGGTTACCCATTTATCTACCAATCGTGAAAGGATGTTTATACTCCACCGTAGACCTACAGTTTAACACGGATCATTAGGTCACCCTGGCTACCAACCGTGGAAGGACGCGCCACCACCAGGTCTCGAGCCCGACGCATATAATCGTGTGTGCGTAATATTTTATGGGCGTATAGACGGGTGTGTACGTGCCAAAACGAAGTATACACTGTGCCAACTGGCTGTTAGTGCCTGGAGGCACAGGCTGATTAAGCCGACTGGCTGATTAGGGACCTATAAGACAACGTCCGCTCTGCTGAAATATGCGCTTGGCTCCTGTCAAGCGAACACCTCTCTTCCTCTCTCTCCTCCTTTCTTTCTCTTGGTGGATAACTCCGCCTCCAAGTTGCATAACCCTTGTTGCTCTTACAACAACTCCCTCCCACTTGGGGGGTAGGCACTGGCACTGGTGCCAAGGGGGCTTGGCACTCTTGCAAAATTTATCAACATTTTCAATTGCATTGCACTCTCTCTCTCCTTTTGCGCCCACACTACTAACGTCTAATCCACCGATTTGGTAAGAGCTCATCAAGTTACGCCCAAACAATGTTTGCATAGTGACATGCAGCTCCATCTTGTTGAAAGACAACAGTGTTGAGAATGCCATTGTGAAGCTGGGGTTCGAGAAACTGCTGAAGCATGCCAAGATAAATTGGCCCTGTTACCGTAGCTTCTGCAAAAAATAAAGGTTCGTAAATCTTCGATCTTGTCATACCCAAACAGACATTAACTTTAGGAAAATCTCCCTCCCATTCGTAGAACTCGGCTGGTTTTTTACTAGCCCAGATACGGCAATTATGTCGATTAACCTTTCCGCATGTGTGGAATGATGCCTCATCGTTGAAGAGAATGTGGTTTAATAAGTTTCGGTATGAAGTTTTTCAATCAATTCTCTCCACATGGCGGTTCGCCTTCGATAATCCTCTTCGTGTAACTCATGTAGCACTTGAATATGGTAACTTTTCTTTTTTAATGCTGATTTTAAAGTCCTTAGAACAGTCGTTTTTGGTATGCTCAGTCTACGTGATGCTGTGCGAGTTGACATTCTAGAATTTGTTTCAAGTGCATTTCTTAACAATACAACATTTTCTGGAGAGGTACCTGGACGTCCAGATCCTGCCTCATCATGAACAAATCCTGTTCTTTTAAATTTATTGACCAGCTCGCGAATTGCTTTGTCTGGAGGTCGTGGTTTGAGAAATCTTCTTTCGAATTGTTCTCGAATTTCTTTGCACTTCTTCCCTTGGATACGTAGTGTTACTATCATCACGCGTTCTTGTACATCCTTCATCATCTATGGCCTGTCGAAAATAAAATAGAAATATCATTATTTCAGCAAAAGAGATAGGGACATTTGGACCACCCTGTATATAAAGCACAAAACCCTGTGTGTCAGTCTTTTTGTCCCCTAACTACTAGGTTATGTGGCCAGACTCAACAAAACTTGTCAGGAGAATAGAGAATACAAATACAAATACAAGCAAAATATTCCGTCTGTAGGGCGCATTTTTTGCTTAGGAAGTTAGGAGGTTATTTTATATAGGGGTCGTGAAGATAGACAGAGCGTCATTAAATTATATCAGAATTAATCTACTCATACTAACCGTAATTAAATAGAATTTTTGAATCGTTTAACTAGAATAATATCAAATCCAAGTTAATTCGAATCCAATTATGATTTACAAATTCTATTTTATCTTCGCCAAAAATATCCACCCGATCTCCCGGACCTTACATCTTTACCTTCCGAAATCTATGCATGTTTGAAGAGTTGTACTGGAAATAGGACATGAACTTAATGTCTGTATAATGCCATATAAGTTTCATTATCATATAAAATTAATTAATGACCTACACATGTGCATTATCATTATAATTTGTGTATGACCTTGAAATTATTTTGTATACCTTTCATAAAGTGTAGATACTAAAATATTACGTTTACATAAATGTAATAATGTAGGTGGTATTTCTCCAGATTTTAGGATACCTTTTACAAAATACAAACGCTTTTCCATATTCTAAATGATGGCGAATATGTGTGGCACCATCAGTGAACGACTTGAAAAATGTAAAACGACATTGTATCGAATGTATAATAAAGCAGAATATACAGGGGTTAGACAAAATAATATGAACACCCGCCGATTTCACCGGTTATCTTTACGGACTGCTCAGACACAAAGTAAACGGTCAAATGACTGGCAAACCTATTTAAATGCGTAACAGAGAGTGTATACGTCATGTTATAACCCTCACGTTGTTTTTACAGATCTGAGTGAATTATGAATTAGCAGTTATGAAAGACCTGTCAGACTTCAAAAGAGGGCAAATTGTCGGAGCGCGGATGGCTGGTGCATCGGTGACGAAAACCGCTCAGATGTTCAATGTATCCAGAGGAACTGTCTCTATGGTCATGTCTGCATACCAAAACCATGGAAAGACAAGCACCGACAAATGCAATAGTGGACGCAAGAAGAAGCTGTGTGATCGAGACCGCCGGGTGCTAAAGCGCATTGTGACAAAGAACCATAAGACCACAGCTCCAAAAGTGACTGCAGAGCTTAACCAGCATCTTGCAAGCCCGGTATCGACCAGAACTGTATGTCGCGAGCTCCATGGAGCTGGATACCATGGGAGCGCTGCAATTGCCAAACCCTTCCTTTCGCACATCAACATTGAGCGGCGCAGAAAATGGTGTAATGACCATAAGAATTGGTCAGTGGACCGGTGGAAGAATGTAGTCTACTCCGACGAATCCTCCTTTACGCTATTTCCATGTTCCGGTCGAGTTTACGTCTGGAGACAGCCTAAAGATGCTTATGACCCCGACTGCCTGATCCCAACCGTTAAGCATGGAGGCGGATCTGTGATGGTTTGGGCAGCAATATCGTGGAATACTCTTGGCCCAGCTGTAGTACTGCATGGTAGGGTTAACGCCCAGGTCTATCTGTCAATATTGGCTGACCAGGTCCATCCCATGGTCCAAACGCTGTTTCCCAATGGCGACGCCGTCTTCCAGGATGATAATGCACCAATCCACACCGCTGGGGTCGTTAAAAACTGGTTTGAAGAGCATGTTAGTGAAGTAGAACGCTTGGATTGGCCCCCACAATCCCCGGATCTTAACATTATCGAGCATCTGTGGTGTCAGTTGGAGCAGCAGGTCAGAAGCCGATTCCCACCGCCGGCGTCTTTGGAGGAACTGGAGCAGGGTTTGCTCGAAGAATGGTTCAGGATTCCTCTAGCCACTGTCCAAAAGCTGTATGAATCAATTCCCCGACGCATTGCAGCTGTTATTGCCGCTAAAGGAGGACCAACTCCATATTAAGAATAAAAACCGCCATTTATCAAGGTGTTCATATTATTTTGTCTAACCCCTGTACGTTAGAAACGTAAATCTTCTGACAATTGAATCCTCTGCTGAAATTCCTCCTTATTGTATACTGCAAGACAAGTTACGGTAAGTAATGTTCACTAGATCATTCGAATGATAGAGGTGATAATGTAAAAGATGAATTTCTAGTAATTATTATATATGAAAGCATCTAAGCTACATATTTTTTATAACAGAAGGGTAACTAAAATATTTTTACATTTTATATATACACTAGGGTTATAACTTTTTTACAACCTAATATTCCTGTACTTTAATTCGATGAACTTTTGCCTAAAAACAAAGAAATGAACTTTCATTTTAATATCTTTTTAGAAAAGGTCACTCCGAAATCAAAAAATCGATTATTGCATACGTAACTTTATTGCATATTCCATGTAATATAATAAAAGAACTCACAACATAATCGTTATAATACTTGTACATATATTACTGCTTATTGCTTAGAATAAACCGAAGTTGCAGTTTGTTTTTGTTTCTGCAGGCAGCATACAGTTCCTGCTTAACTTTGATTGCACGTTCTGCACACTGATTACTTCTTGGTATCTTGAGTGGGGATGGCTCCTGCTTCCAGTGATTTTCCAATGAGTTCAATGCTTTTTTGTAAGGTTTCAATATTTCTGACAAGTTCTTGAAGTCATTTTCATTGTACATCTGATTAGTAAACCAATATTCTGCCCAGTTGTATGAAATGAATCTGCATACCTTCTCCAAAGTCTTCCTTGTTGTAGGTATAAGAATAAATGCAAGGATAGCTAGAATGGCTCTTGAATGCCACCTCGCATTGCTGATGTTTGGAATTTTCTGAAAGTTAATCAAAGGAAAATTCCCTTTTTCTTCAAAGAATCTAAACACCCGTGTTAGATGGTACAAAAACTTAATATCATCTCTCCATCCTGATTTCTCGAGGACCTCTTCTGTTCCATTAACATACTGTGCCTTAGTTCCTCATAATTCTTCACCAGTTGGGATACAAATGGATATTCGATGTTTGGAGAACTGGTGTTAGCACCAAGATCTTCGTCCATTACCAAACGGAGAATCCTGTCCAGAATGTGATGCTGACAACTGATAAATTGTGGTTTGCAGATACCCTTCTCTGAGAACATTCGTTGCAATTTGACAACAACTCCACTCTTTTTCCCAGTGTTAACACTTGTTGTATCAGCAACGATCATCTTTATTGCATCCCATAAGGTGTATTCATCAATAACTTTTGCAATTCCTTCAGCAATAGTTTCAGCCTTGCCATCTTTCAGACGCAATGCATCCAATTTTACTTAGGTTCTTTCATTTTTAAGTACCACTACTTGTTACTCATTTTCCTCAATGCGCTTTCCATCAAAATGTAAAGACCACTCTTCCATCTGTAAATTTTCAATCATTTCCTCCTTCAATTTAGCAGCCTCTTTGTATGCTGACTTGTAAATTGCTGCTTGACTTGGTGTTGGAATGTCAATACCATCAAGTGACAACTGTTTGCATATTTTAGCGGCTTTACTTGTTGATACTCCTGTGGATGTCACCAAGTTGGTTGCAACTTTACTTTTGTTATGTCTTCTGGTTGGTGGAGTAATACTCTCATCTTCATCTTCATGCTCGCTCTCTTCAGATTCAGTACCACTACCACCAGATACATGATTGTAAGATGTTGATGCTGATTCAGCAGGCAATTTTCGTCTCTTTGAAGGGTGAATCGTTTCTTCACTTGCAACTTGACCTGTAGAGTACCCCACTTCTCCTTTCTTTCCACTTGAAGGTGGTACAGTCGTTTGTCTTCCGAGGATAACCATTGGCCATTTACTTTAGTGATATCAAAAAGTTCATTCAGGGCATCATATTTTCCCCTCCTGACACATTCATCATAAGTCTTCATCACCTTGTCAAGCTTTGCTCGTATTACTTGATCTGACACATGCGGAAAATTCAATTTATTCTTCCATAATTTTGTAACTTCTTTGGAAATTTCCACTATTCGCTCCTTTCTTCCTTTGATTTCTGTTCCAAGAAACTGGTACCGTCCAATGATTTGGATTTGGAGTGGCATTCTGCATTTTTCTTCTAGTGAAGATTCTTCTAAAGGCACACTTCCTTTTCTTCTATGTGACTGCTGGAATCTCACCAGATTATTGGTCCAGATATCCTTGTTCTTCTGTATGGTAGTATCACTTTTCTTGTGTGACATTATATTGCTTCTGAAACAGATATAAAAAGGTATTAAGTTGATTTGTTTGTTTGTTTATATATATATATATATATAATATTATTATAATATATAGAAATAATATAATAATTAGAGGGCGGATTTTTAGGTGAAAAATATGACCAAATATTTATTTTTTAGGTGATAAAATTTTGGAAAATATTTTTAGAACATCCATAGAACGTCTCACGAAAATATTTATCACCAAATATTTTGGGCTCTATATATTTTTTGAGTTTGACTCCCCTCTACAAAACATTCTGGATACGCTTTTGTTTACGTGTTAAAATGGAAGAAAAATTCAACAAATTATTATGGTTAATAAATTTAAAAAATGTTCTGGAATGTTCAAGAGTGCAGAAGCGAATTCCACATTTCGCTACGTTTTTTAATTAAGCGAACATATTACAAATAATAAAAGCTTACCTGAAGTTGAGTTGAACTGAACAGTTGAGTAACTATTGCGCAATACTGGACACAAGTGATTCGGTTGATTTCATTTCGTGCTTTTATACAATTTGCGAGTGCATGAAGAACAATGTCGTGTGTTCTAGAATTTTCTTGTATGGGTGGATTGATATTAGTCATCGAATTTGAGCACCGGAAGTGATTTTTCGGGCGATCTCACGATATATTAGCGTTCTGAAAAATTCGAAAATATTTTTTAGGTTAAAACCTAAAAGTCCGCCCTCTAATAATAATATATTTATATACTTATGAGTAGTAACGTAAATATATGGTTATGGTAATTCAAACTTTTGATTTGGGGGGTGACCTTTTTTAAAAACTGAGAGGAATTAGAGTCTTTTTCATTGTTTTTAAGCAAAAGTTCATCGATTTATGATACAGGAGATCTTTTATTTGAAAAAAAGTCTAAAAGTTATAACCCTAATATACACACACGATCAGATTACTTTTCTGAAATGCGTAAGGGTAGTAGATGCATTGTATTTCCTGAACAAGTAAGGTGGTCATATAATACGTGAGTAAATCCTAGTTACTAGTCAATACACTATTACTGTATTGATATCAACAGTCAGATTACCAGTGTGAAGTATCTGAAGGGAGTCAAATACAGTTTTTTTTATGAAGTATACAGGCGTTCTATACAGAAAACGACCATTGTTTTGAGGGTTAGTTATTTACAGTGCAATGCAAGTATAACAAGAAATTATACCCCCCTTACCTTTGCCTTGATTGGGCGACTCCAATTACTTTAGTTTTTTTCATTAACTTCATGACAAGGGGTCTTAATTTAAGACAGGTGAACAGGTGATTATCTTCTGCTTTGAAATCTGTGAGAAGATTCCGAGCACTGTTCCACATTCCGAATTCTAAAAAAAAGTGTACATATGAATATTTTTAAAGAATTTAGGACGTACCTCATTCTTCCACTGAAAATACAAAGAGCGGTATTAACTGTAAAAATTAAATACTGTACCCCTGTACAAAGGGGTAAAAAAGTGTAAAATTCAATAACAATATAATAGAAGGCATACATTTAATGAAAACTTAAGCATAGGATTCTACATGGGCACCATCAGTATCTCTACAGAGTTCGAATCTGTCAGCAGCATTGCGTAGCACATTTTGGAGCATGACAGGGGTTATTTTTATAACTGCTGTTACGATACGAGCACGTAAATCTTGCAGATCTGTAACCCTCGTTTGGTAGACGTTTGATTTGATAAAGCACCATGCAAAGAAATCCAAGGGCGTTAGTTCAAGAGATCGAGCCGCCCAGTGCCTGTTGCCTCCACGTCCGATCCACCGATTTGGAAATCGTTCATTTAGGTACTCCTGAACAATGTTTGCGTACTGACAATGTGCCCCATCTTGTTGAAAGACGACGGTATTTAAAATGCCATCCGAATGAAGCTGGGGTTCCGGGAATTGCTGAAGCATGTCCAGATAAATAAGTCCTGTAACTGTAGCTTCAGCAAAGAAAAAGGGCCCATAAATCTTAGATTTTGTCATACCCAACCAGACAGTAACTTTAGGAGAATCCCGTTCCCATTGATAGAAATTAACTGGCTTTTCATTAGCCCATATGCGGCAGTTATGGCAGTTAACCTTTCCACACGTGTGGAAAGTTGCTTCATCACCGAAGAGAATGTAGTCCTTTAAATTTTCATTCTGAATGTGTTCAACAAGATCGGCACACATTGCACTTCGCTTTGGATAATCCTCTTCATGTAAGTCATGAAGCACCTGAATGTGATAACTTCTCTTCTTCAACGTCGATTTCAAAATTTTGTGAACAGTTGATTTGGATATCCCGAGTCTACGTGATGTGTTGCGAATTGACATGCTTGGATGTTCATCGAGAACATTACGTACCGCATTTACAGCATGCTCAGAGACACTTGGACGTCCAGATCTTGACTCATCATGAACAGATACCGTTCTTTTAAATTTATTAAAGCAAATCACGAATTGTCTTTTCTGTAGGACCTGGCTTGGGAAATGTTCTTTCAAACATTTCTCCAATTTCTTTGCATTTCTTTCCTTTAATCCGAAGTGTCACCACCATCACCCGTTCTTGTACATTCATTTTCATAGGGTTCTGCAAGAAAACTAAATAAAAACCGTTAATTCAACGAAATAGATAGGGACTTTATAAACAAACACCCTGTGTAGGTATGTCTGCATAGGAAAAATTCCTCCAAAAACTATCATGATTTTATAAACTGAAAAGATATGCAATGAATTCTACGTTCTCCTCATTATTCTGAATACAAGTTCAGCTGTTTCAAGTATAATGCATTATTATGAAAAGTATCTTTTGGCCAGGGGCGTAACAAGTGTGACACACAATTGTAGAAAACATTTCCTTTCAATGATTTTAAGCGTCTGACTTAGCTGGCTAACATTATAAACTTGTCCAGATATATTGTTCTCTATTCCAAGCTCGTACACAAAAATAGCATCTAATACCATTTTGCTTATAGAATCGAGGTGAATGGATCTTGTAAAGAAGGGAATGACCGAAAATATTGTGATTCTGACATTAATTGACAATTATGCAATCATAATAGAAGCTGAGATGTTATACATACCAATAATTAATATATCTGGCGTCATCCTCCCATCTATCCACTGCAGAAGCTTTTTCTGAGGCGAACCAAATCTTGAACATATGAACGTGACTCTTGCACCGGTTGAAGAATGAGCTTCACGATTAATATACGGAAATAATTTAAAATGCTCTTCTTGTTCTTTTAAAGTCATGTGTTTTCTATCGGGTTTCTCAGACTGATGAATAAATTACTTTTAGAGAAAAATATTTAAATTTTTAAGTAATTATAAACTACAATAACTATAATCGCAATTTAAACATATTAGTAATTTACGTTGAAAGTCCATCTGAACATCGAGTAGGTTGAAGTTGTTAAATACTGAAATTTATTCCTCATTTTGGAATCTCCATAAAAAGCTATCCAGGACGTCAAATTATTTTTCTTTCTTAAAATTACGCATTCCTTCATCTCTTCATTGTTATACAGTCTGACCCTGCATGGTAAATATGGTAACATTCCATTCAGTTGCTGAAATTAAACAATAATATTGCAGCGGCATAGTAAAATTTTCATAAGGATTGTGCATTTGGTGATAGAAGCATGAAACTTGGCACACTTACAGAGGAACATATAGTGAGCATATTCAGATATGAGACCACTTGATTTTGCACTACTTTCCATAAATGAAATCATGTTCGGAAATATGGTCGAAAAATCACATCGCTCCACCGTTTTTTTACACATAGACCTGGCGCTGCCTCCCTAAATAAGTCCGAAATCAGGCAATTTCGTGGAGAATATTTAATAATAATCTGACATGTTTACTGCACACGTTGCATCATCTGATATCAGTTACATTAAACAGAATTACCCTTAATTAATTATATAAGCATTAAGCATTGTGACAAAAATCAATATGTGACACATTAAGGAAGTTTAATGTCTTTTCTGGCATATCTTTTGTTAGTTTGGTGTTCTATGAACCAGACTGGGTCAGTAGTACAATGCATGCAGGAGTTGTGAGTTTATCATTAACTTATAATGCGTCAAAGTTAACGTTGTGCACGTATAAGACATATGACACATATGACATATCAATACATGATTCACCTCAGCATGGACATTCCCCCTCGCAGGAATAGACCGCACAAGCACATGCTCCAAGGTCGATCTGGCAAGGAAAAAGCTCTTTGCTAAGAAAGGACGATCCCTTGAGGAAATACCTCCAACACGGGCAGCGGTTGAATAACACGTGAAGAGAACAACTTACCAGGATGGACATTTCTGGGGACAGACTCTTGTCCCACACTGCATACTGCCATCACCATGTGACTGGGGGTGGGTGGAGAATGAAGATCAGTTTCAGCCCCAATGGACAACACTGCTGGAAACTGTCAAGTCCTGCTACGAACTGATATCCTGTGGGTGCAAAAACGGTTGTGAAGGAAGATGCAAGTTCATGACGGCAACATTGAAATGCACAGCACTATTCCTGTGTGAGAGGGAATGTCCATGCTGAGGTGAATCCTGTTTTGAATAGTTGGACTGTACATGGCTCTGTAATTCACATCGCTGTCTTATGTCTTATACGTGCACAACGTCAACTTTGACGCATTATAATTAAATGATAAATTCACAACTACATGCATTGTACTGCTGACCCAGTCTGGTTCATAGAACACCAAACTAACAAAAGATATGCCAGAAAAGGACATTAAATTTCCTTAATGTGTCACATATTGATCTCTGTCACAATGCTAAACGTTTATATACTTAAGGGTGATTCTGTTTAATGTAACTGATATCAGATGATGCAACGTGTGCAGAAAACATGTCGGATTATTAATAAATAGCTATTCTCCAGGAAATTGCCTTATTTGGAGGTTCTTTAGGGAGACAGTACCAGGTCTATGTGTACATAAAAAGATAAATTGATGTGATTTTTCGGCCATACTTTGGGATATGATTTCATGTATGCAAAGTTGTGCAAAATCAAGTGACCCCATATCTGAATATGTTCACTATATGTTCCTCTGCAAGTGTGTCAAGTCTCATGCTTCTATTACAATATCCACAATCAGTTTGCTATGTCGCTGCACTAAAATACTGAATTTTAGAAGTAAACATATGATATTCTGTTTTATAACTTATGAGTTTCATGTTCGGAAATTATCTGTTGCTGCTGGATGGAATTTATCGAAGAACAGAATTTACTTTACACTTTACAAATTAGAAAGATTTAATTTACTTACTGCTAATCTAGACTGATTGCTGAATTGAAGGTTTGCGTTCGTTCCTGTAACCATCGGAGGCAGCACTTTCGCAAGGGGTAGATAATCCTCCGTTAGCTGAGTATTGATTTGTTTGGCCTTCAAGAGACGTTGTAACGATGCTTCCAAGGAACCAGGTTCCTTTATCGAATCCGGGAATGAATTTTCGTCGTTTTGGGACTTCCATCCGATGTCGAACATCATTCGGCATTGATGTGATCGGTATATCGCCTAAAAAGATATATGGTGAATATCTTTTTCAGATATGAACGTGAACTTTTCTCGTATAAAATTTGTCTAAATCTCGTCCCAGGTATATTTTCTTTTAGTATCTCGTTGGAGTTTCTAAAGTTATAAGTTGATAAAGATGCAAAAATTTTGCAGATTTAAATATTTACTGTTGGAATGCACTTCACGTTCTAATTTTACATCTCCCGAGTCATGATCTCCAAGATTTTGATTGTATTTTTATAGGACCTAGCTTGTCTTTGGGTTTAAACCATTACTCCACCAAGAAAGACTCAGAGATACACCGTAATTACAAAACCTGAAGTCTAAGACAGGACTCTAATCAGGTACCTTCAGATTAACGATAATTTTGGGGTTGTTTAATCTTCTCCGTAATGCCAAAGGTCATGTGACGGAGGGGTCCTACATAGTTGCATGATATGTAAACCACGGGTTGCTCCATTACCTGAACGCAGAGGACACTCACCCATCCCAATACTGACACTATTGAACAAATCCATTGTCACTTAATCCAGCTAGTTTAACAGGAAACGGTGTTACGACGTGGCCATGACGTAGCCCTTCGGATTAACATCGTTGCTTGACTACTAGCCTACCCTGGCAGGTGTTTGAGCAAGAGTTAAGAGTACGGTAATGACAAGATGAAGTGTATATATAAATATAATTATATATATATATATATAATGTTTCAGACCAACAAAGACCCTAGGATCCACTTATGGCTGGTCCACTTAACCGTGTTTATAATTGTATATATTGTTTATAATTTATATATTGAGCATGTCCTCCGTGGTGGCGGAGGGGACCTACAATTTTACGTGGGTTCCGAACCACAAAAACCTTAATTTTACTACCTTAACCCACTAACCGCCGGACCCTTTTATGTTGGTCAGAAACATATCATTTTTATATATGTGAGAGATGGGACTCTAACTAAGGTAATAATAAACAAATAAGATAAAAAAATTGTTTATTGTTCAAAATACAAACCGGTGCATATCTGCACCGTCAGTAGGTAATGAGAAATTGACGTTAGAAAGCAAATAGTGATATTTATTTTACAGAACCTTATGAATGTCTTATTGATTTATGTAGTTATTAGATATTATATAGATTATTTTATTATGTACATTATGTAGATCATATAGAATATTATATAGATTATTATATTGTGTACATTATGTAGATTATATAGAATATTATATAGATTATTACATGGATATTATATAGAAATTAGGTATATAGAATTATTGTCCTCTATGGTACTTTTCGGCGCATTCTTGATGGAGGGGCACGTTGCAAGGTCCGCAGATGTAACACGTATGGCTATGGCACAATCGGCATGGACGGCGTTTATTGTGAAAAAAATGGCCCCTGTTGCTTTTATGCGCGCCAGTATGAAGGGCCACTTTACTTCGTCGTCCAATGTTCAATTTCGGGTGAGATGTAGCCACTTTGGATGTGTTGAGAAGGTTCATGGTAACCTCACGACGAAATGCCAGGAGCAATAGTTTATCAGTGGGATGTGCATGCCTCCACAGTTTCCACGCATTTATAAGGGCAACATCGATGTAGTTCACAAAGATGGGTCAACATCACTTTTTGCCTCGGATGTGTATCCTAGATGGATTTTGGTTGGAGATAAACTAAAGGGACGACAAAGTTCCCACAAGTGTTGTCGCGATGATGGGCGAGATCAGGTTTGGATAAGGAGTATCAATGATAGTGTTGTCAACTATAAATATCAAGTTGAAAGTTTTCTGATTAAATTAACCTGATGTCCAGTAATTAAATCACCCACAGAAGCTGTCACGAAAGTTAGGAGGTTGCACCTGGTCATTTGCTATCAATTCGAAGAGAAAAGTAACAATTGTCGGGAGTGTTTCCACAAAGGCTGTATAGTGTATATACAATGTTTAATTTTATTTAAAAATTTTATGCGAACGTAACGACACTGAATCGCTTCCCCTGATTACCCTCTAACCACAGTTGAGGATAATCAGGGTTACACTACGAGCTAGGTCATTCGCTATCACTTTGAATTAAAAAGGCCACGTACTTAATGATCACACCATTTTTTAATTTTTTTTTTACTAGATGGACAGGAAATATGAAGGAAAACAAATGACTTACAGGAGTGAAGCAAACTCGTAGGAACAACTGCAAGATTGCAAAAATAAAGCGGAAATGCTAAAAAGTTCTAAAAAATATGTGATTCCTTTCAATCTTTTTC
The DNA here is from genome assembly GCA_023014485.1 of Bathynomus jamesi. Lineage (NCBI taxonomy): Eukaryota > Metazoa > Arthropoda > Malacostraca > Isopoda > Cirolanidae > Bathynomus > Bathynomus jamesi. Next base: position 858,693 of record JAJOZX010001220.1, on the reverse strand, counting down.
CCATACGAAAAAAATCATCAACAATGGGATCGTTTTATAAAGTTTACATTCAAATTACTACTCTATATAATTATATACATGTTAATACGGTAGTGTACAGTAGTGTCGGAATATGTATCTACCCCCCCCCAAGATACTGTCAGACTCCCTCTTTAGGTGCTGAGTACAAGCTTAATATATATATATATATATATATATATATATATATATTATATATACTTTATATATAAGTAGTATAGCCGCAAAAGGGTAGAGTGCAGGAATGTTGCAATTTATTACGTAATGATGCAATGTTGCAAATGGGTGGGTGTGTTATGCAACATGTTGCAAAGGGGTGGGGGTTGCAAAAGGGGGTGGGGTGTTATGCAACATGCTGCAAAGGGGGTGGGGTGTTGCAAAGAAATCCCCCCAAAGTTGCAAAGGGGGGAGGGTACACCTGAAGGGGAGAGAGAGAGAGTATCGGCCTTTGTTGCCGATTGCAATGGCATGCAACTTGCAGGCGGAGTTCTCCCCCAAGCTATTTTCCCTAAAGGGTTATACCTAACCTAAGAGGCCTCTAATGGGTTTTCCCAAAGGGCCAGAAAGAGAAAGGACCAGAGGTCCTTGCTCGGCTGGGAGCCGAGCTTGTATGACTCCGTCGTCAGTCTCTCGCTCTTTTATAGATCTCTAATCCGGCTGAGTTGCCAGATAGCGCCATGTATTCAATAGAAGGCTGAGTTGCCAGTTTGTGCTATATATTTTTATATTCGAAGACTGAGTTGCCAGATAGCAATATTTATTAAATTAAACCATATATTAATCAAAATACCACAATATATTTATATGATGGTAGTTAATCAATACAGATGAATCTTCTTAATTCCAACAATTAAAAGAAATTATGTTTATTAAATAAATAATCGAAACACACGTGTTTGCCCGAGGCCTTTTTACGAAGAAAGACGAAATAAACGACAATTCAAAACATACGATCGTCCATTCCCCCCAAACTTCTCACCCCATCTGTGTTTGTATATATATATATATATAGAAAGAATCATAATAACCGTGTCTATTTAATTTTGTCATTCCTTATATATATATGTATATAAATGGATTTTCACCTTAAAGTGAATTAAAACATTAAAAAATCACTAAACAATTAAAAGAAACCTTGCGAAGATAGGTGAAAATAAACGACAATTCAAAACACACGGTCGTCCATTCCCCCCAAACTTCTCACCCCATCTGTGCTTGTATATATATATATAATAAACGAATGAACAAATCGTGCACACACACACACGCACACACACACACACACGCCTCTGTACATATCATGTGAATGAAGATCAGAAAAAAATGCCAAACGTATATTAATTTAAATCAAATGAAGCTAAATAATGTAAAACAAATGAATTTTCTCCTTTTAAGAGAATCAATTATTATAAGAAATTAATTATTCAATATAAGAAATTAATCATTAAACGCTGTTTTTTCCTTTCACGAGGAAAGGATTTCCGAGAATCTGGTCAACTCGAAACACACGGTCCCCCCCCCTCCTCCCCCCCAAGCTTCCCACCCATCTGTGTTTGTATATATATATAGAAAGATCATAATAACCGTGTCTATTTAATTTTGTCATTCCTTATATATATATATATATATATATATATATATATATATATATATATAAATGGATTTTCACCTTAAAGTGAATTAAAACATTAAAAAATCACTAAACAATTAAAAGAAACCTTGCGAAGGTAGGTGAAAATAAACGACAATTCAAAACACACGGTCGTCCATTCCCCCAAACTTCTCACCCCATCTGTGCTTGTATATATATATAATAAACGAATGAACAAATCGTGCACACACACACGCACACACACACACACACACACACACGCCTCTGTACATATCATGTGAATGAAGATCAGAAAAAAATGCCAAACGTATACTAATTTAAATCAAATGAAGCTAAATAATGTAAAACAAATGAATTTTCTCCTTTTAAGAGAATCAATTATTATAAGAAATTAATCATTAAACGCTGTTTTTTCCTTTCACGAGGAAAGGATTTCCGAGAATCTGGTCAACTCGAAACACACGGTCGTCCCCCCCTCCTCCTCATTCCCCCAAGCTTCTCACCCCATCTGTGCTTGTATATATAATAAACGAATGAACAAATCGTGCACACACACACACACACACACACACACGAGGAAACGATTCCGGGCTCGAATCACACCTGTTTGCCCAGAGGCCTTTTTTGACCGCAATTTGACCTTTGTTCCAGTCTACTCGGGATAAACCTCGCTTCACTCCAATTCTTAATTTTGTTGTTGTCTACAATGAAATACATTCTCGAAGCGAAGAAAATGTTTTATATTTACGCGTAATTTGTATGGTGTCATATTCTTAGATAACGTCTCTGTTATTGAAAGATATACACACAATTATATTAAATAATAATCAGCGAAAGAAATAAGGTGGGCAAACCTGAAAGTACTAATAATTATATATATATATATAATATATATATATATATATATATATATATATATATATAGAAAGAAAGAGAGAGAGAGTTTTGTTCATTCTTTTAAAATAAATAAAGGAATGGATATATATAGGGTGGTACAAATTACAGTAGTAATAATAATTAACTCTTTCTCGCCGAATTGGAAAGCTTTTCACTCCGCCTTAGATCCACAGTTTAACGTGGAAACCGAATGCTCTTTTCTTTATATATATATATATATATATAGAAAGAAAGAGAGGGAGAGTTTTGTTCATTCTTTTAAAATAAATAAAGGAATGGATATATAATACATAGGGTGGTACAAATTACAGTAGTAATAATAATTAACTTTCTCGCCGAATTGGAAAGCTTTTCACTCCGCCTTAGAGCCACAGTTTAACGTGGAAACCGAATGCTCTTTTCTTTTTTAAAAATATAATTAAAGGAATGGATATATTTATAATTTCTTTATTTAAAATCCTCTCGATTACATTAGTGACTAATGATCCGGGAATAGTGGGGGAAAAATATTGACATGGTAAAGAGAGCAAGGGGTAATACGAGCATTAAATCTATTGGAGAAAATATAAAGATGCCATTAGTCGACCGGACCCGTTATAGCGGTGTTACGATTGGTACACAAACTTATCATAGCTCCACCCAGCTACACTGGCAACCAATCACTACGAACATCTGGCCTTAATCTTTTGGGGCGGAGCTTGGCGATTGTGCATATAAAAGGAAATATTTTTCAGTTTGGAGTAACAGTAGCTATTTTCGCGTCAGTAAATAATCATTCCCTCTGCCAGTGCATTCCCTCCACCATGGACCACGAACTTTACGTTTTTCCGGATTTGTATGAAGAAGGTGACACTGCAGCATTGACTGCAATTAATCTTTTTAACCCGATTGACCGTGATGAATTATTTCCAACGCAAACCGTTGAAGATATTTGCAGTGACGCTCCTTACAATCCGACTCAAGGGACTACCATAGAAATGTGTCTATAATTTATTCACAAGAAACATGATTTTATATATATGGAGGGTTGTAGTATCTCGTCAAATACTTCATTTAGATACTCACCATTATGCTAAAACCGAAATTTTTATGGCAATCTTTTGCGTGTTTTAAATGTTATTCGGATTTACCTCTTAAATGAGTTTCGAACCAAAGATATCTTCACATAATGGGGTCTGTCTGTATAATCTGTATATGTTTTTATTAAAAAAGAATCAATATGAACATTATTCCTTTAAGGTCCGATGAGGATTTGTCACGTGTTATACAATCTTTTGAAGAATCTCGTGTCATGAATACGGAGGATATACTGATCAGTCAGCATAATGAATGTCACACCGAAATAATGTAAGTGTTTTTACATCTTTTTGGGGTAAGAAGACAATATATTTTCATAAATTTATTAAATGAAAGAACTCAGTCCAATAACCATCTTAACTACAGAATATACCGTTACAAATATACACACACACGAACAAAAACATTATACTATACAACGAGTAGGTACAATTGGAAAACGGATTTTTATCTGTCTGCATACCATTTCATCGTTTCGGCGAGTGTGACACGGGTCAAATAAATTTAAAAAATTTATAAATTCTTTAACACATGACATATGCATGAGATATGAGACGCAGTACATTCCGCAAGCATTACTAAAATATCCTTGTATACGAAACGGGTTCCATACAACTTCGGGAATATGTAACTGAGCGAGAAATTTTACAATAATACGGTCACTCCAGGGTTGAGTACCGAGTGAATCAAAAGAGTACAGGCGCTGTCTATTTTTAAAATAGACAGCGATCCAATGAATCCCTTCATTACCGATGACATCTGTGTTCAAAATAAGACTACCGCATTCTCGCGTACTTGGCAGACTCAATGTTTCATTCTTCGCAAACAAGCCGATAAATTTGGAACGTGTGACTCGTTCACTATTCATTACTTTCTGAAGTGTATTAGCATCCATTTTAAAAGTCAGTGATAACGCTCCTAAATCTATCTACTTCTATTAGGGCTTGCGATTCGAGATATACTAGTACACTAATAGGAGCGTCTATAGGCTTGGCGAATTCCAGCCGCACTGAGATGTTTCCGCTCTGCTGTGGGGTTAAATGGGTATTTACGCTAGCAGATAAGTCAGGTGTAATGTCAAACGAATAAAGGTTAAATTGATCAATGAATTCTTCCTGCGTTACCACATTACCAAGCTCATCACAATCACCTGCAATATGGGTTAGATTACTATAGGCTCTGGCGCAAAGAGGCAACACAGCGTCTGATGAATAGTCCGTACCCATTGTTCCACCCAAAGCAGTGCCATTAACGTATAGAGTTATATTTTTAAGTCCGAAATTCTCGAATTTAAAGGCACGCTTTTTATATTTTCCATTCACCGAAGCATGATCCTGCATTCCGATTAATATCCTTTTAGGAAGATTTCCCAGGGCAATGTTTTCTATCTGCTTCGATGCCAACCCTGCAGGAACCGTATATAGTTTGATTTGTACTCTGTTAATAGGATACTTCACTGTAGCGTTTAGTAAATTTTTCTCAATTTCTAGTTGTTTTGGTGAACTTAATTTCACTCGCCGTACGCGGAGGTATGTGTCCATAATGTAAACCACAACGGGATTTGCACCCTCTTCTTGATCAGCATCCAGATTTAAGCAGATCTCAGGACTCGTGCGGGAGAGCTTTATTTTCATATCCACCCCGTTGACAAGCAACTTCTCCTGGAAAGTGAAATATGTGTTCAGCCGTCCAAAACACTCGTATATTTTCTTTTCAGAATTTTTAAATTTGTCCTTTATACTACTTTCATCTTTAGTTTGATAATATCCCTCGGCACTTAAAAAGGTAGCCTTCGCTTCTTTGGAAAAGTTGAGGACATTTTCCAGATAGGCTCGTAGATGATAGTACCCCGTGCCTGCCGATACGTTGGTCTGATTTAAATATACGTCTCACTGGTTGAAAATAGAGTGCAGAAAGTTTGTTTCAGGGTATACAGCATATTTGTCATCTCAGACCGTTCCATCAGAATGGGCTATACGTAGCTTAGCGTACATGTGCACACAGCTTGGACCAAAAAAGTAAGGGCCTGAGCTGGGTATCACGAATTCTATAGGTGCACTCGGGGAACTAATTGTGTTTAAAGGGTTAATTGTAATAAAATCACTGTGCTCAATAGAAACTTGAGTTGGAGGCAGCTCAAAAAGGGACAGCTCCGATTTACAGCATTGTGAACTACATGGGTGGATGAAGCGTGCCATGACGAGTTACAAATAGTGCCTCCTCTCTCGACAAGTAGTAAACAAACTATGATTCATGAGATCAATGTCCTTAGCTTATATCAGTCAAAAAAGTGGTCAACCATAGGTTTCATTCGCTTACAGCACTTCTTTTTTGATATCCTTTTACGTTTCCTCGGCACTTAAAAAGGTAGCCTTCGCTTCTTTGGAAAAGTTGAGGACATTTTCCAGATAGGCTCGTAGATGATAGTACCCCGTGCCTGCCGATACGTTGGTCTGATTTAAATATACGTCTCACTGGTTGAAAATAGAGTGCAAAAAGTTTGTTTCAGGGTATACAGCATATTTGTCATCTCAGACCGTTCCATCAGAATGGGCTATACGTAGCTTAGCGTACATGTGCACACAGCTTGGACCAAAAAAGTAAGGGCCTGAGCTGGGTATCACGAATTCTATAGGTGCACTCGGGGAACTAATTGTGTTTAAAGGGTTAATTGTAATAAAATCACTGTGCTCAATAGAAACTTGAGTTGGAGGCAGCTCAAAAAGGGACAGCTCCGATTTACAGCATTGTGAACTACATGGGTGGATGAAGCGTGCCATGACGAGTTACAAATAGTGCCTCCTCTCTCGACAAGTAGTAAACAAACTATGATTCATGAGATCAATGTCCTTAGCTTATATCAGTCAAAAAAGTGGTCAACCATAGGTTTCATTCGCTTACAGCACTTCTTTTTTGATATCCTTTTACGTTTAATACCACGTGACCCCTTCTTCCGGGCAGCCCTCTACTTCTTCCCGCCACCACGCATTTTTCTCTTTGCATATTTGATGATTTCGTCCCGTGTACGCTTTAAATGTTTTTTAGAGCTTCTTTAGGTTTAGCCCCGGCCAATATGTCTTCTGCAGTGTTAAGACCTGATTGTAGCGCTTTCCTTCCGAGGTATCTGGCAACCCTCTTCAGCAAAGGAACAGCCGTACGTAGTATGAATGAAAAAATGGATCCAAGTCCACTACCGCGCTGGTATCTCACCCCTCGATAGACGGTGAAAGGCTTTCTATCCATTATAACTCAGTGCGTCGAAAGTGTAGCTTCACTGTTAAGCTCCCGTTACCGAATGGGAAGTTTTCACCCTCAATCGTTCTTATATATATTGAGATATTGGTTATTAAATTAGTTGCGACATTCACATAATGGGGTCTGTCATATGTAATACTCAAACTCCTTCCTCTATGGTTGGGGATGTGAGCAATGCGCAGCAGGCGTGCCTGGGTATCCCCAACAAACTGGTGCTCCACTATATTACTGTAAATATAGCACATGTCTGGGGACCTTTCAGCCAATTTCTCCATCTTCACTTGATATATTAATCTGGACAAGTCATGCTGTGTCTCGTGAAATGTGTCTCTTTGGAAGGCTGCGCTACATCGGCCATTGGTTAGAATTTTGAACGTTCTATGGTCTTTAATACGTCTGTTAGTCTTTGATTTTAGGATTAGTGTATGTGCAGGGTTTCCTTTGTTTACGATTTCGTATACTAAATCAATCGTAAGGTTTGAGTTTCTTAAACTTACGTTTAAGTCTCTCACAACATCCTCGACCGAACCATATTGACTCGGTACTAGTCTTACTTCTGTACTGTAATACCGTGCAACCTTAGTCCGAGCGATACGTATAGTTGCATCCATAGCTACCCCAGCTTTTTCACACTCGTCAATGTCTCTAAGAATCGTAAAAACGGTTTCTTTATGTTCAATATTTAAAAAGATGGTGTCCAGCTGAATTTCGCATATCCCCACCTCATACGAATCACGACCCAATTCAATGTGCCCGTGGAGTTCTGTTACAAAGTTGGCTAGTGTGTTGTTAGGGTGTACAGACAGGGACGAGGAGGACGGGAGTGTGACGTAGAAATGGTTAGGAGCCATGTTGCATACTATTTAAGCTTCATTATTGCATCAGCTTTTATATAGGTGTTGAAGCTTTCTGGGTACCCTAGCCATTTCACCAGGTACATTTTTCTCTTTCCTGAACCTTTGCTTCCTAAAATTTTCTCAATTTTAAACACATTTTTTCCTAAATTAAACGCAACTTTCTGCAATTCCTCGCGGTAAAAGCCTCCTGAGATTTCTTCCCCATTCAAATCTTCAATGTAATACATCATTATCTCACCTTTAGGTCTCATAACCCTAACTTTAAAAATCTCGCGTGTCCATCCTTGCTCAAAACCCTTTGCGAATTTATTCCCCGAACGCGACAGCCTTACATAATCATTGATTTTGAAGCGCGCCGAGTGTGGTGGTGGTGTTGGTGATCCATCTCTTCTCGGGAGCGTACCTCTTTCTAAAACTTCGTTAGGTGTTGTCCCAATCGTGCGATGGTGTGAGCGGTTGTAGGATGATGCCAATGATTCCAGAATGTCTAGAAATCTGTATGTGTTTTTATGTGTAAAATAACGGTGCATGCGTTCCTTTATGGTGCGGTGAACTCTTTCAGCTAAAGAAGCCTTATGTATAGAATTGGTTGTGTAATAACTGATATTAAACTCTGTCAACATGTTCTGAAAAGCACGGCCTATAAATTCCTTCCCCATATCCGTACAAAAATAGCCAGGAACCCTGTTTTCTTTTAACATTGGCGTTTTGGTGGCTTTAGCAACTGTTTCAGGTGATTTATTTTTCAGAGGAACTAGCCACAGATATCTAGAGAATACGTCTATTATGAATAGAATGTAGCGGTAACCATCGTTATACACAGAATATCTTTGCATGTCTGTTAAATCTGCTTGCCAAATAGAATCAATCGAGGAAGCCGTTGTCTTGGCTGTTTTAAACCTTTTTCTCACAGGCTTATGAAGCGTATAAGCGTCCTGCTCCCTCAAAAATCTTTCAACATCTTTTTTTCCTACTCCGTAAACACTTCTGTACAGTCTATCTACGCCGCCGTAGGAGGCTGGGTTAGAAATGTCATAATAGCGTTTAGTTAATACGTTAGCCATTTGCGTATTTTAGAGGCACGTGGGTGGGGTTGACCGTTGTTTAACCTCTTCTTTCTCCTCTTCAAAGGTGTTACCGCCGGGGGTGACGGCGTCTTCAATTGTGTCACATGCGTTGCATGTTCCAAGTCTTTTAACCTGTTCAGATTTCCTATCAATGTTTTGGGGACATTTATTTGTTGTAGTCTTGCTTTAATATGCTTCCATCCTGATGGTGAGGGCCTACCCAACTTTCTCACCAGATCATGGACAATATCTACGATATTCGATCCCTGTACCTTTGATCCTTCCACAATGATATCGGCTGTATCGGTCCATTGTATGGCTGGGTCCTCATTCAATAGATTATAAAGACTTAAACCTTTATTCCTCAATGTATGTGGGAGGGTGCTTTTTAATACATGCTCGATGTTCTGTGTGGCTGACCCCTTAATCTTTGGTTGGTCAGCTGTATCGTCGGGTTCAGGTCCTATATCACCATGTCCATTGTTCCCTGTGCTGTGCCTAATAACCACGGGAATCTCTGTCGGATTCTTATAATTTTCGTACTCGTGTGGAATCACTACCACTTTCTTCATTATATTAATCTAGTCAGTAAAGGACCCAAAACTGAAAATAAGATGGGGAGAAATGACCCTCCTGTTGGCACAATAATTCGTTTTTTCTTCGCTACAGTTTGACTTTTACGAGCGAGTGCACGTATTATGTTCTTGTAACGGCGTAGGTGAGCCTTCGGAGGGGTTTTCATTGATACATTGCAATTTATAACGTTAAGACAGATTTCACAGATGACTTTTAAAAAGTCGGCGTCGATATTTTTAATAAACATCTGCTGCATTGCCCGGGGCAGTCGATGATAGATTTTTATTAATTCATGGTATTTCTTTAGTAGTCTCTTTGTCATTCTGGAATATACACCGTTCCAGGCTCGTTTGGAAATATATTCGTTCGTAGAAGCACTCTAAACGTGTTTCGCGGATGAAGGTCGCAAAGCAAATATCCGTAACGCGTGCTTGTAGCTTCTTTATAAACTTCCAAAAACTCCTTACGCTGATTCGGGAACATTTGATTGGCTAATACCCCAATTTGTGATACATCTCTACGTTGTGCGAATAAGACTAGATATTGCGTATTTAACGACACATCGCGCATGTATCTATTTTTGAAAAATAGATTCTGATTGATGAAGAACACGCTTATGTTAAGATGGTGGGAGAATACTGTAAATGTCTCGGCAAACGTTTTATCCATCTCCAACATGAGATCGTCAATTACAATGATGTATGTTCATTTCCCTTTAACGAATTAACGTCATATACGCCTTTGTGGAACAAAATATCATCTTGGTACTCGTTGAACACTGATTGATACGTCGAATAGCACCATATAACTTTATGCACAAATTTCGAGAACATCTCTCCCTTTTCTTTAATGATTTTAAGCATAAACACAGTTTTACCACATCCTGTAGGTCCAGATATAATACATGTGGATGGGCTCGTGAATCTGAATTTTTCTACAGAGTCCATTTCTAACACGTCACACTCCTAAGTGGGTCATTTACAAAATATTACAAATTTTGAGTGCTGTTCCTTATATTTTGTTTTCTTCTCCCACAGAACCGTGAATGACGATGAGGTACAGCACCCCATCATTGACATTACGGATGACCTCGACGACAGTGTAGTTGTGATCTCCTCCCCTGCCAACGAACCCTCACCAGCGATACCGGTAGCACGTCCAAAGCGGAGGTATGATGAAGAGAACCCCACGTCAGGTATAAAGCGACCGAAATACGCGCCTGTTGCACCAGTAATAGATCCCCAACCCTCAACCTCTTACGCAACAATCCCCCCAGCAGCACCTCCCGCTAATATATCCCCTTATTCATCCGCCACAGTTGCCCCCCGTTCTGTTAAGTCTACAATAATAGATCCCCAACCCTCAACCTCCTACGCAACAGGCCCCCCAGCACCTTCCGCTAATATATCCCCTAATTCATCCGCCACAGTTGCCCCCGTTCTGTTGAGGATGATATAACGTTTGAGTTGGTGCGCTCCGCAGCCCCCACCCCAGCCTTGACTAGAAATCGGTATAGAGTCAGGGTCGACCCTAGAGCCATGTATAGCAATGGAATTGAGCGCGGGCTACGCCGGGTTGTACAGCGTATTGTAGAGTTTGCTCTTCAGAACCGCGACGAGCGTGAAGTCAGGACGAGTCTGTCCTTCGGATTCGGGTCAGATGACGGTGATGTAGATGATTATTGGGTAGTAGTGCCATTTAGACGTTTGGCGGCTGAAGATGTAGAATATATTTAGGACGTATAATGCAAGCCGCCCAAAGTAGTATAGCCTTCAATATGGACAACTTCACGGTAAATATTGATCGTGTATTCCGTGTTGCGGGTCATAGTGCCATACCGTATACTCTTAACTCAATTCTCAAGCTATTTATAGACGCATATAAACGTCGATCGTGGTTGCGGCTTTATAGCAGTAGTCTTGGCTACATGTTTACTGTACAAAATACACGGCTCAAAAAATTTGGCTGCCTACGGTCGTGGAACGTGCCCGTAAACTAGCTGTAGACTGTGAACTTGAATTTGACTGTAATATGGGCCTGAAGAGCTGAGAATGGTAGAACAGGAAATGAATGTCCGTATAGTTGTATTTGGGTTGGATGATCGTCGTAGGACTGTGTATGTTTTTAAAAGCTGTGTGAGAGATCGTACAAGACCCCTACTTATTTTAGGATTGTCAGGGACAACGTATCTCCCCATCCGTAATATAAGGTGGCTTTACGCGAGTTATGACAAAAGTCGAAAATATGGGAGACATCATGATTTGTGTAAGGGGTGCCTCGAGTTTGCGGATGATATAGTGAGACATTGTAAAGAATGTCACATGGTATGTGAGCAGTGTAAAAGCACCAAATGTGAAAGCCGTGTAGTTGAAGCTGAGAAGAGAGACTGTGATGTGTGTAGACGCACATTCTTCAATAATAACTGCTTTGAGCTCCATAAATCAATTGGCACGTGCAGGAAAATGAGAATCTGTGAATGTGGTATGTTTCACACAATGGATAATTGGGGGAAATTTAAGCACAAGTGTGACGAAATTCACTGTCCTACATGCCAGGAGGAGTATAAGGCGGATGGAGTAAAGCATGTATGTTATATGAAAGATGCTAAGCCTAAAAATAACCCTTGTATAACTGTATACTACGATATAGAAACATATACGAACGCTGAAACCAAAGAGGTAATTCCACATTTACTTGTGAGCCAGACCATCTGTGATGAGTGTATGGGGATCGAATGTGACGAGTGCCCCAAATGCGGTAAACGGACAAACGTTTTTAAAACGAATGTCCACGATAGTCCTGTGAAACTATTTGTGTCCTATATTGTCAAGTTAGCCGACAAGTTCAAAAAAATGACTGTGTATATTCTCGCCCATAACGGGGCAAAGTTTGACACGCAGTTCCTTTATAAGGAGTTGCTTGAACACGAATCCTCTGAGATATTTACAGGTGATCCATTGAAAAGAGGCAACAAATTAATACAGATGCAAATAAGAGGCAATGTACAATTTAAAGACACTTTATTATTCACACCTTGTAAATTAGCAAAGCTACCCAAGGTGATGGGGTAGCAGCTGAAGTTTCCAAAGGATACTTCCCTTACACTTTCCTCACCAGCGAGACTTTAAACTACGTAGGCCCACCACCACCCAAACATTATTTTAACTATGACTGTATGAGTGTAGATGAACGTGAAGACTTTGATCGATACTACAACAGTTTTAATGAAAGTAACCCTTATAATATAGCTGATGAATGTGAGCGTTATTGCGTGAATGATGTGCGCGTGCTTAGAGTATGTTTCCAGGCCTTTAGAAGGATGTACATAGGCCGTTTCAAATGCGATCCGCTGCAAGTCGCAACCACCATCGCGTCATTATGTTTTACGGTGTTCAAGAATAACTTCATGCCTAAAGACACCTTAGCCATTATTCACCGAAACAAACCCCGCAGTTACGGCACAAGGCTATTTACTGGCTCATACACCTACAGCAACAGACAGGTGTATACATAAAGCACGCCCGCAACACGGGTGAAGTACCCATTAAGATTAATGGACGTGTTTTTTGGGTTGATGGGTTAAGTGAAAACCGTGTCACTGGTGTGAAGACTGTGTACTCCTTTAACGGATGCTGGTGGCATGGATGCCCCCGTCCTGAGTGCGGAATCGCCGGAGATATCCACGGTAGATCTCCTGCCGACTGTCTTGCATGGACCCGCACCCGCGATCAACTTATAGGATCACAGTTCACTCACAAAGTCTTGTGGGAGCATGAATATGATGCACGGATGGAGACAGACGAGGTGTACCGTGAGGAAATAAACACGATCAAGCGTTCAATGGTGCTGGATCCTCTCAAATGTGGTGATAGCTTGTTTGGAGGACGTACAAATCCATTCAGACTATACTTTCCACCTACGGAGGGCGTGAAGCTCCATTACTACGATTTCTGTTCTTTATACCCATACGTGATGAAGAACAATCCGTACCCCGTGGGCGCTCCTGAGAAACTGGTGGGACCTAACCTGCCCTCCATCAATGAATTTTCAAGAAATTTGAATGATCGTTACTTTGGGCTCTCTTTCGTAGACGTACTCCCCCACGCAATTTATGGATGCCAATCTTACCTGTCGTTATCGACCACAAGCTCATGTTCCCTGTGCGTGAAGTGCGCGGAAGAGAATAACGGCGATTGTAACCATATACCCCACCAGCGTAAGATCAGAGGCGTATATACAAGTCCTGAGCTGGCCCTAGCCGTACGCCATGGTATAGAATACTGAAGATACATGAGGTGTGGAGGTTTCAGAAGCTACCCAACCTTTTCACACCATATATAAACGCATTTTTGAAGGATAAGGTTGAGGCATCAGGGTATCCGCGAGGAGTTGATACCGAAGATGAAAAGTCTGCCTATATTCAACGTTATCGCGACCGCGAAGGTATACAACTTGATCGTGCCCAAATTGCAAAGAATCCTGGCGAGCGCTTTAGTGCAAAGTTGTGTCTAAACAGTCTATGGGGAAAATTTGCACAGAATACCGGCAAAGGGAACATTCATTTGGCACAAAGTTATAGTGATGTCTGGGATTATGCCAATGCTCCCGATAAAGAGGTCATGGAGATCGTGAATGTAGGTAATACTTACATAATAAAGTACAACAACACTGAATTGGCCACAGATACCTCAAGGGTTACAAACATACCTGTGGCCAGCTTCACAACAGCCTACACCCACATAAAACTTTGGGGTCTATTGCATTCTCTTGGGCGGAGAGTATTGTATGCCGATACAGATAGCGAGATATTCACAGAGAGGGAGGGTGAATACATGCCCGCTATTGGGGAGTTCCTCGGCGAGCTCACTGATGAGATCAAGGATGAGTATGGGGACAACGCATACGCCGACTCTTTTGTCTCAACAGGACCTAAAACTTATGGGGTACGGGTCAGGGGGGGGAGGATATGAAATATATCGTGAAGGCAAAGGGTATTACGCTCAACCATGCGAATCGGCGGGTTGTTAACTTTGAATCGTTGAAGGATCTAGTGTGTTTGGACGCTGATGAGGGCGAACGACCTCCCCAACTAACTGTAGGCACCCACAATTTTCGGGCGCAGAAGCTGGGGGGCGTGAAGGAACTTAGGGGTACGAAGGTGTGCCGTAACACCTATAGGAAACGTTACCAGTTACCTGGTACCTATGATACCGTACCCTTTGGATACCATAACTTTTGATGCGCCTGTTGTTAACTTACTTATGACACGTATTTGTCTTGTATATAATCTTTGATGTATCTATTGTTAACTTAGTTATTATACGTATTTGTAAATATATATATAACTTGAATATCTCGTTTATTAAATCTTATTTGTAAATATATATAACTTGAATATCTCGTTTATTAAATAAATCATGTTTCAATTAGCGTTTCACTTTCTCCTTTGTGTGTGCACAGGTGAAAGTTCTAAACTCCGCCCACTGTAAGACCAGCAACGTGAGTCATGCTACTATCTGGGATTCCCTGCGTGGTCAGTCGACTGCAGTAAGCCCTTGAGATCAGACGTGTATTCGCCAGCGTAGAAGAAAAAAAGGAGATCAGACGTGTATTCAAATGGCTACCTTTAATATTGCTTGTACAACGTTTATGAAATGGTATTCAGCAAAGGGTCAGGATGTGGTGGATACCGAAAAACTTCCTATTCCCCCCTCCTATGCCTCTTTTAAAACCACATTGGATTGTGCGAAGTTGCAAGATGTACAATTACTCTACGGATGTTCTGGTGAGACCGTTGAAGGCTTTCGTTGCACAGACGATGTGCTGAAGTATGCTGTAGAGCTAAACTTTATAAAGTCTCACATATACCGTGAAGTAAAAGAAACAACGCGTGCAGAAGAGAAGCAGCAGGTATGGATAATGAGTCTTGTGGATGGGTGGTGTGACAAGCTGTATTATGTCATGTTACACCATGTCGATTACTCATACCCTACGACTGAAAATGTGAATCTCGTCATCATGGACAATCTTATGTATTTTTATCACTATATTAATGTATTTCATGATGAGGTTCGTAGTGAGGTTGTGGCTAGTGCCCTGCGTGAGTTTTTAACAGACTTTAGAGACGAGTATCGTTTGCTGGGCAGAAAGGAAAAATATGAGCACATGTTCCTCTCAAATAGTGCGCCGGAGTGTGAAGATGTTTAGTAAAACATTATAAAATATGCCTAGTTCGTGAAAATTATCCTGAGGGAAACTGTCTGGTGCGTAGTCTGGTAGTGATAAAACCGAAATTAATTCTTGTAGCGGAAAAACACCTACCCAATATGTACAACAATTCGCCGCACGATTATGGTGCGACTCGCGGATCGTACGAGTTCGAACAAGCCCATTCACGTATCATCGAGTCAGCCGCCCATCGAACCGTTCCTGCCTGCCTGCGTGCCTCACACGGCTCATAGTTATCTCAGAGCTTGAACTGAGTGGACGTGCGCTCCTCGAATACGATGGAACTTCCTTTGAGCAGCATTCTCAACGCTTCGTACGATGTGTCCGTGACGAAATCGTTGCGCGTGTTCAGACATAAATCCGGTACCGTTAGCTATGTACTGGAAACGGAATGTAGACAAACAAACAAACGGGTTTATTTAAGTGTCGAGGAGATGAATAGAATCTTCGTGATAGTTGAGAAGTGGATTGAAGATCGTTATAAAATACCTGCTAACGTAGGTACATGAAGAGAGCAGATTAGTGACGCACCCTCATACGCCGTTGTATGTACGTTGTGTATAAATAACGATCGGCCGTGCATTGATATACGGCTGATGTGGAAGAATGCTTCTGATAATAACGCTCTTGTTCCTACGCGAAACCGTTTCATCCTCGACAGAATGTTTGAAATCGTCGGATTCCGCAAGCTGAAACCTATATTAGACGCGCGTGTTGCGGATATGCTTTATTTTGATACAGTACTTGAATACGCATACACCGCTCTGCTCGATGGGTTTACCGAGTGTAGGGCTGAACAAGGTGAGAATGGTCTAGAGCTGGACGTTTATTTAAAAAGTTTAGACTCTTTGAAATACCATGAACTTTGGTGCAATGCAATTGATCGGTACAAGGCTGAGCTCACCTACACCGTTCACCCTGAAGAACTATTTCTTTATATAACGAGCAGTTGTCGTAACGATTTAGAAGATTATTTCAATTGCCGCTATGTTGAGTGAAGATGAGTTCACGATTGAAAAGCTCGGGTCGGTAGAAATAAACCCTCGATTGGAAAAGCGTGTTTATAAACTTGTGTTTAATAATGTAGCTAACGATGAACTCTTTGTGCGTGCTTTTGATTGTATTCTAGACGTATTTAAAGATGACTTACCAACCGGTTGTAAAGTGGGAACAAAAATAGTACTGAACGATATGAAAGCCCTTCCTATCGAGTACAGGTTTCCCTATACTTTAAGCGGTGAAATATTATTAAACCGCATATACTGCGTAATGCAGAGCAATAATGATGTAATTGTAGACTCTATTGAGTGCGAGTTTAGTATTTTGAAAAAAAGTTAAATGTATTTATATATTTAACATATTTGTGTGATATTTCTCCTGTACTGTTATATTGAAGGATTATATGCATATTCCTCTTTCATATTTCTATTATTGTTGATCATTCAAATGTATATTTATTTCTATATACCTCCATAATTGTGTGTGTGTGTGTATATATATTTTTTTTTATTATATGCATATTCCTCGTTTATATTTCTATTATTATTGATCATTCAAATGTATATTTATTTCTATATATCTCCATAATTGTGTGTGTGTGTGTGTGTGTGTATATATTTTTTTATTATATGCATATTCCTCGTTCATATTTCTATTATTATTGATCATTCAAATGGATATTTATTTTCTATATATCTCCATAATTGTGTGTGTGTATATATTTCTCCTGTACTGTTATATTGACGAATATATGATTATATGCATATTCCTCGTTCATATTTCTATTATTATTGATCATTCAAATGTATATTTATTTTCTATATATTTATAATAAACAGAATGATGCAATGTTGTTTTACTTAATTCTTTTGGTTAATTATATCATGTTACGCCTTCTAAACCTACTAGCGGAATTCTAAACCAACTTTAAAGAAAATAAATGGTACAATCTGGCAGCTGTATACCTGAACAAGCCATTTACGCCTTCTAAGCCAACTGGCTGATTAGGAGTCTATAATAATGTATACAATTAAAATGGTATCTGGCAACTCCCCATAATAATGTATACAATAAAAAGTGGTATCTGGCAACTCAACCTGAACAAGCCATTTACGCCTTCAAAGCCAACTGGCTGATTAGGAGTCTATAATAATGTATACAATTAAAATGGTATCTGGCAACTCTCCATAATAATGTTAAAAAGTGGTATCTGGCAACTCAACCTGAACAAGCCATTTACGCCTTCTAAGCCAACTGGCTGATTAGGAGTCTATAAGACAACGCCTACTCGGCTGAATTCTTAATATGCACTTGGCTCCTGCCAGGTGAACACCTCTCCTCCTTTCTCTCCTTCTCCTTTCTCTTGGGGGATAACGCCGCCTCCAAGTTTCATGACCCCTTGTTGCACCTGCAGCATCTCCCACCCCCCTTTGCAACTTTTGGGGGATTTTTTGCAACACCCTACCCCCTTTGCAACATGTTGCCTAACACCCCACCCCCCCATTTGCAACATTGCAACATTCCTGCACTCTACCCTTTTGCGGCTATACTACTTATATATACTAATTTATGTGTATATACACTTAATTTACACATATATATATATATATATACAGGGTGTCCCCAAAAAAACTATATACTCTTTATAGCATCATATATTTTATAATTTAAAAAAACAAACAAACAATATATTGTTATAGCAATTGCCAATGAAAGGTAAATTAGTAATCTAAGTGATCAAAATGTTATAGCGAGTTGTTTGTATATAAAATTTAATTAACTACGCCAAGTGCTCAAAATGTTCTCCGGCGGCATGAATGCCCTTTTGAATGCGTCGACTAAGCCTGGCCTTGTTTTATCAAAGGCCTTGTAATCGACACAACTGCAGGTACTGGTCACTTGATAATCCACACGTTTATGTGGATAAACATGTTAATTTACCAGGATTAACAGCATGGTGTGGTTTATCATCCAGGGGTTTGGTTGGACCATTTTTCTTTAATGGGACAGTTACCGGTGCCGCATATCTCGACATGCTGCGGACAGAAATTATACCTGCAGTTCGGAAGTTGTTTGGAAACGACGACTTTTACTTTCAACAAGATGGAGCCCTCCCTCATTAATTATCATTGTGATGTCAGAAGGTACCTCGATGAAACGTTGCCTAACCGTTGGATAGGACGAAGAGGAAGCGTTGAGTATCCTCCACGTTCACCGGACTTGACTCCACTTGATTTTTACTTCTGGGGCTACCTGAAGGATGCAGTTTATGGTACAAGACCTGCAACACTCGAACACCTTAAGGATGCAATTAGGGAAAAGTGCGGGACCATCACAGCATCCACATTAGTCCAAGTCTGCGAATCAGTAGTCGACGCATTCAAAAGTGCATTCATGCCGCCGGAGAACATTTTGAGCACTTGGCGTAGTTAATTAAATTTTATATGCAAACAACTCGCTATAACATTTTGATCACTTAGATTACTAATTTACCTTTCATTGGCAATTGCTAAAACAATATATATATTTTTTTTTTAAATTATAAAATATATGATGCTATAAAGAGTATATAGTTTTTTTTGGACACCCTATATATATATATATATATATATATATATGGAATATCTCCTATACAAGCGTCGTTCTTTACGTTATTTATACTGCGTGTTCTTTGCAGTTGAATGTATATAATGTTACGACATGCGGGAAGTGCCCCCTTGGGGCATTGGTTTCTGCGAGTATGTAGAAGAATTACGGCATTTGGAAGAGTGAGGTCCATGGTGTAATATATATATATATATATATATATATATATATATAGTAGACCTAGTAATTAACTGGTTTGATGTGGCTAACGGAGTAGACCTACTACAATTACTAAATGAAATGGTTCGAGGTCACCAGCATGGATTACACCCAAGCAAATAATATTGATAAGGTTACAAAAATTACCTTGTGGTTTTGTGTTTAATGAAGAAAATAAATCAGTTATTTGTTCACAGCGATTAACAATGCAATGACGATAGTTTAAGTGATTAACAATTATATAACGGCATTTATATTACGCTAAAGATGACTGAGGCTCAGCAAATAAGGAAATGGTTATACAGTTTAATTGTTAAGTAAGGTCATAGAGGCTAATGAGTTGTGCACGAATGGAAACGCAGCATGAAATATGAAGCCGATTGATAATAGAAATTATGCACGTGCGTTTGGTGCAGTGAATGGATTACGCAATACACTGACTTAGGTAGGCTAAAGAGTTATGCATAAATGGAACATAGAATAGATGCTGCAGTCTATTAATGATAGGAAGAATGCACGTACGTTTAGTACACTGTAAGTGGATTAGGCCGTCAATGATGAAATGCTTAAAAGGATCATATAAACAAACGGATGCAAAATAAATGAATTACATGAAAGAACACAATAACAGGGTGATACACAATTACGGTATTGGAATGACACTTAATAGGCCTACTGCAGTTCTAACAAGAAAGTTAGTTTGAACGGTAGCAAAAACACTTTTGGGTATAGCCTAACATGGTTCTGCGATTACGCTGTGTAGGCTTCACGAGAATTGTTTAAGAACGAGGCACAGAGAGCTTACCGACAATGTTGAAAAGGATTACCTCTTGAGATGGACAGATACTTGAAGGTTGACCTTGTAGAGTGTAGGCCTAGATGAGGTTGATGTGCTGAGAAACCGGTAGGGGTTGTAGTAAAGAGGCCAACTAGACGCCTACAGCAGAGATTTTCTTTTTTGCAGGAAGGAATTGTAGCATACTTAAAGTATTGCTTCGTTCTGGTATAACGGTTGAAGTATGGCTTGGAATGCAGCCGACAGAAATTGTAACGTACTTCAAGTGTTGCTTCGTTCTGGTATAACGGTTGAAGTGTGACTTGGAAATGCAGCCGGCAGGAATTGTAGCGTACTTCAAGTGTTGCTTCGTTCTGGTATAACGGTTGAAGTGTGACTTGGAAATGCAGGCGGCTAAAGTCGATGATAGCACTGCGTAGAGAGTGTAGACGTTCGAGGGGGAAGTACGAGCGGAGCGAGAGTTGGTAGAGAGCCTTACTTGCTGATAGACTTCGTGTAGGCCCGACCAAAGCCTTGAAGGAAACAGGCCGCTCTCCAGCGAAGGCCGGAGAGCGGGTGGCTTGACGTGTGGTGCTGCTGACGAAGGATGCTGAGACGTGGCGACCAAATCAAGAAGTGAAGAATGCTGGCGACCAAGTCAAGAAGTTCAGAATGCGGACAGACGTGAGTGAATGAGGAAGAGTTTCAGTGAACTCTCTTTTATAGGCTCTTAGGACGCCAAGTTTCGCGGGTCTTTCTGGGAAGCCACAAGCGTCCTATTGTTGCTAAGACGCTAGCTTTCGCGGGCCTTTTGAGAAAAGACAAGCGTCCTTGTTGTTTCTGATTCCTTGAACACCACGTGTGTCTTTCGCTTCAATATGATTCTAAGCTGTCTACGCACGGCGTGGAAGAAGGAATTTGTTTGTCTTTTCCTTGCCCTCTACATGTCCTTTTAGTGGTCACTTCCTCATGGCTGTACACAGCCAAACCCTGTGTTGGTGGGACTGGCCGTGCGAGGAGCACACCTCAAAGGCTCTTCATACCCAGTGTGAACTCTTAAATGCATTTGAAGATTACTTTTGCGTGCTGCAGTGTAAGAACAAATATCACATTTAAAAGGTTTTTCTCCATTCTCCAGTATGAGCAGTTGAATGCTGTTGAAGATGACATTTGCGTGCTGCAGTGTAAGAGCAAATATCACATTTAAAAGGTTTTTCTCTTTTGGTTTATACTCCTTTTAGTATTTTTAATAGCTATAAGTGGGGCTTCCACCCGAAGCCAAACACTTCAACTATATCTGAACTTGGCTTAGCGTTGATTTGCCGCTAGGATTACGTTCTTTTCCTTTCTTCAATGGTCCAGTTTATTGTGTCATACCGACATATGTTTTTGTTGGGCCCATTGTCTGATGGAAAAGCTGGGGTCCAGGGTCAATACCTTGAGTTGGTGGGATCCCCCGCATTGATCCCTTTGGTGAAGAATCTTTTCCTCTGGGACTGAGAAAAGTTGCACCATTGCTCACCTCACCCACCCTGGTGCGTAAGCGGGTTGAGGGGACCTTTTTATCCTGGGTGACGTCCTGCCAGTGTATGAGCTTTCCTTAGTAGACATTACATCCCGTTCTTGTTTGTGGAAAGCTACATACAGGTGGGAGAGGTTTCCCCCGCACCCGTCCCTTATTTTTACTCGCCGTTTACGACACGCTGGGACCACGTGGGAAGTATTCTTTCAAATCCCCTATCCCCAGGATCCCCAAGTAGTCTGTTTCTCTGTCTGTTCTTTGTCTGTTCATATATATATATATATATATATATATATATATATATATATATATATATATACACACTGTATATATGGTAGACACAGACCGTGCATGGAACAAGGAACTCTTCTGGGAAAATTAAATTCACTATAGTCCGAATAAGTAATGGTAAATGGCAAACACTAGAGTTTTTTCTTTTACATGATATTAGCTCGATGTGGGCACATGTTATGTGCCTTGAAAAGTGGACGCTCAATTTTGCCAGTTGAGGTTCAAGTTTTGGTTTGGCTAAAAATACAATAGTTACCCGTTTCTCTTTGATGTATTCAATCCGACGCGAATGCAACGAGTCTTTTGCTTATATTGAGGTTGTGGATATAGTAGGCTAGGTGTAGCTGTAACCCCTAGATCCTGTCCCAAAGCTGGATCCTATCTGCTTTGCAGATAGCTTGTGAGGGAAGCTATATTTTTGGGGCCTCTTTACGAGTGACCCGTTGCTCACGGCGGGCTAACATCATGAAAAAGAAAAAACTGTAGTGATTGTCATTTACCATTACTTATTCGGACTATTGAAAAGGTCACGTACTTAATGATCACGCCATTTTAAAAAAAAAATTTTTAGTAGATAGACAGAAAATATGAAGGAAAACAAATTACTTATAGGAGTGAAGCAAACTCGTAGGAACAACTGCAGGATTGTAAAAATAAAGCGGAAATGCTAAAAAGTTCTAAAAAATATGATAAGTGATGCCTTTCAATCTTTTTCCCATACGAAAAAAACTTCAACATAGGGATCGTTTTATAAAGTTTACATTCAAATTACTACTCTATATATACATGTTAATACAGTAGTGTACAGTAGTGTCAGAATATCTATCTACCCCCCAAGATAGTGTAAGACTCCCTCTTTAGGGGCATGATAAACACTATAGTTTTTTCCTTTTCCATGATGTTAGCTCGACGTGGGTATCAGAGTGGGAGGTAAATTGATCAAATCTGTAAGGTTTGTAGATGACAAGGCATTTGTTTATATTACTGAGGAAGGACTGCAAAGAATGGTCAATAGGATAATAAAAACCCACTCTAATAGACCGAGTTTATTTCCACAACAGTTTCGATGCCCACTGGCATCTTCTTCTGTATCCACCCGAAGAGAATGCCAGTGGGCATCGAAACTGTTGTGGAAATAAACTCTGTCTATTAGAGTGGGTTTTTATTATCATATTGTGACTTTCACGTAGAAAAAAGTGAAGTTTTTTTGCATTTATAATGGTCAATAGCTTGACAACAACGGCGGAAGAATTCGGAATGCGAATTAATGAGAACAAGACAAAGGTAATGAAAATTGCAAGAAAGAAAGGCGCACAAATGATCCTAACGATAGGAAATCGGACCTTAGAAGAAGCTGATCAGTTTAAATATCTGGGAAGTTTGTTAACCAACAATGGAGATTGCAATAAGGAAGTAAGATCTAGAATTGGTATGGGTAAGGTAGCTTTTGAGAGACAGAAAAGACAACTTAAAGGTAAACTTAACTTGAAGCTGAAGAAAAGGTTAGTAAAAAGCTTGATATGGAGTGTGATACTGTATGGAGCAGAAACATGGACACTGAAAACAACTGAAAAGAAATTGCTGGAAAGTTTTGAAATGTGGATTTGGAGAAAAATGCTAAAGATAAGCTGGAGGGAACAACAAAGTACTGAGGAAGTACTGCACCAGGTGAGGGAGGAAAGAAGAGTCATTAAGGTGATAAGAGAAAGACAGAAGAAATGGATCGGACATATGTTGAGAGGAGAAGGATTGTTGAAGGAGGTGATAGAGGGTAGATATGAAGGTAGAAGGCCGAGGGGAAGGAAAAGAAAAGCAATGCTGGATGATTTGAAGGCAGGCAGGAGCTATCATGAGATGAAAAGGATAGCTGAGGATAGAACACTTTGGCGGACACATGAGTTGGACCTGCCTGATAGGCGGAACACGATGGATGGATGAATTCGGTCTATAGTGAATTTAATTTTCCCGAAGAGTTCCTTGTTCCATACAAGGGCTGTGGTATCATGAAAATACCTCAGGGGACCATTCTGAGTTCAATCCCATATATATATATATATATATATATATATACATATATACAGGGTGTCCCAGAATTAACTATCTATTTCAATGAAATCGGACAAATTTTTTAAAAACACACTTTTATTATGTTTATCATGTTTAATATGTGTTAAAAATGTATAAATTTCTAAAAAAATTTCATAATTTTATTTTCATAATTTTTTCATTATCTGGTCCAATGAAAGACCGTCTGAAGTCATAGAATGGCAAAGAGACTCTCCAAAAGTTAACGTGTGGCTTGGAATGACCAAATCCAAAATTTATGGCCCATTCTTCTTTGCGGAGGCAACTGTAACAGGTACCGTCTACCTTGATATGCTTCAGCAGTTTCTCGAACCACAGCTTCTTGATGATGGCATTCTTGATAATGTTGTGTTTCAACAAGAAGCACTGATCTTTTGGCGATAAACCTTTGTTTTTATGAAATCCCATGCAAAGAAATCCAGGGGTGTCAAATCCGGAGAACGCGGAGGCCAAGGTCGAGGTCCTCCACGTCCAATCCACCGATTCGGAAGGCGTCTGTTGAGGTATTCTCGAACAATTAGAGCATAATGACATGGTGCTCCATCTTGTTGAAACACAACATTATCAAGAATGCCATCATCAAGAAGCTGTGATTCGAAAAACTGCTGAAGCATATCAAGGTAGACGGTACCTGTTACAGTTGCTTCCGCAAAGAAGAATGGGCCATAAATTTTGGATTTGGTCATTCCAAGCTACACGTTAACTTTTGGAGAGTCTCTTTGCCATTCTATGACTTCAAACGGTCTTTCATTGGACCAGATAATGAAAAAATTATGAAAATAAAATTATGAAAAAAATTCAGAAATTTATACATTTTTAACACATATTAAACATGATAAACATAAATAAAAGTGTGTTTTTAAAAAATTTGTCCGATTTCATTGAAATAGATAGTTAATTCTGGGACACCCTGTATATTTAGGGTGATTCAAAAAAATCAAATTTTTTTTTTTAAGTGTTCAACCTGTATTTTTGTTCCCTATGACAAAAAAGTAGTGTATGCCAAATTTGGTGAATTTTAAATAAAATTTACTATGTGCTACCAGGCGTCAAAGTTTCCCTTTTTTTCAATTTGTTTGTTTTTACAACTTATGATTTTATGTTTAATTGTTTATATTTCAGAATTTTTAATTAATGGTTTATATACTAGCTTGCTTTTAATTGTTGTTTGGAACTCGTAATTTTGATACCAATTAATCGATTATGGAAGCTAGGCCTAACTCACCATCACCTAGTTGCTCAGTTGGGAGAAGTTCTACAAGAAAAGACACTGAAGTATGGCTAATTGGGCAGCTCTCTGCAGTACTAAAAACATCTGTATTACCATCAGAGAAGGAAATGATAGCCTTCTTCATGCACTACAGAAATATTAAAAAGCAAGGCATTAGAGAATCATGCTGCTCTACTGCGGATGATGTGCTAGCAGTTTGGAAAAAAGCAGGAATACCAGCAAAACAAAGAATACATGTAGTAGATAAAATTCAAGGAATACTGAAGGAATGGCAGCTGCTTAAGAAAAACAAAGTACCAATGATAAGGCTGTTGCTAAAAAAGAGCAAAGAGCAGCAGAAAAGCAGAAGAAGAGATCAAAAGAAAGAAGAATTAAGAGGCTGTCATACTCACCAGTACATCATCAGAATCAGAATCAGAGGAGAGTAAAAGTGATGAATCTGGTTTCTGTGCTGCACAACCTTCAACATGGAAAAGTAAGGTTGGCAAACGTAGAAAATTGTTTGACGATAAATTATTAGGAAGTCTTGATGTTGCAAAATTGAGTGACAGAAATGCGTCTCTAGTTTTAATGCCAACAATTCAAAGTCTAGGAAAAAATCCAGAAGAGTACAATGTTAGCTACTCTTCTATTCGTAGAGAGAGGATAAAATATAGAAAGAAAATTGCAGAGAACCTGAAAGAAGAATTCAAGCCAGAGGTGCCCCTAACAATTCACTGGGATGGAAAATTAATTGAAGATATTACAGGAATGCATATTGTTGACCGTCTGCCCGTATTGGTTTCAGGAGAAGGCGTTGATCAACTTCTTGGTGTGCCTAAACTGGATTCAGGTACTGGTCTCCTGACAGCAAATGCTGTGTATCAGACATCGCTTGAATGGGGCATCTGCGAACAAATAAAATGCATGTGTTTCGATACAACGGCAGCCAATACTGGTCCTAGAAATGGTGCAGCTATTCTTCTAGAACAAAAATTTGACAACGATTTACTGTGGCTGGCATGTCGACACCACATATTTTAAATTATGCTGGAAGCTGTTGTTTCAAAGTCTTTATCACCATCTTCTGGCCCAGATATAGTCCTTTTTAAGAAGTTCAGAGAAAAATGGTCAAGCATTAATAAGGAGGACTACGAAACAGCATTATCAGATCCAGATATCTATGAAAATATTCATGACAGCAAAGATGACAATTTCATTTGCAGCAAATCAACTAGATACATTCCAACCAAGAGATGATTACCTAGAACTATTGCAGTTAACAATTATTTTTTTGGGAGGTGAACCAAAAGGTGGAATCAAATTTAAACATCCAGCGGGACTTCATCGGGCTAGGTGGATGGCCAAAATTATATATTCATTAAAAATTTTTATGTCCAAATCTCACTTCAAAATTTCAGTAAAAGACAAAAAAGGACTAAAAGACATCTGTCTATTTGCTACTCGGTTATATGTAAAGGCATGGTTTACAGCTCCTGTGCCATCTTGCGCTCCTCGTCTTGATCTGGAATTATTACAGAATCTTGTAGTCTACAAACAAATAAATGACACAATTGCATCTGTTGCTATTAAGAAACTGTTGGGTCACCTCTGGTACCTATCAGAAGAACTGATAGCCTTGGCCTTTTATGATGATGAAGTGCCTACTGAAACAGAAAACAAAATGGTAAAGGTCTTGCAAAATACAACAGAAACTCTTCCTGCAAAACGGGCTTTTCTAGATCCTACACTTATTCCAACGAAGAAATTAGAAGATTTTGTCACATCAAATACTCAAAGATTCTTTACAATAACAGAATTTAATTCAAAATTTTTACTCAAAGATGCTAAAGAATGGCATAATGATGAAGAGTATAACTCCGTTAAGAAATCTATCAAACAGTGGAAAGTCGTGAATGATATAGCGGAAAGAGGAGTAAAATTAATGGATGAATATAATAAAATACTAACAGATGACGAAGATCAAAAACAATTCTTGCTACAAGTAGTGAAAAACTACAGGGCTGTTTACCCTGATAGAAAAAAAGAAACATTGATGAAGTAAGGCAGCTAATGTCTCAAATATCATGCTAGTTTAATTATGCATGCTTGTGGTTATGGTCAGTGGCGGACCTACATTTTTGGGACCCTGAAGCTTGAACTGTTATGGGGGCCCCTTCATCATCAGAGGGGGCTCATTAGGATAAAGAGGTGAAAATCTGATTTTTGGTGTTAAAATGCACAAGCGAGACGAGTGCAGCCTGAATTGAGAATTCAGATGTCTTTTTATGGTTCCGATTGGCTCTAGCCTAAGGGCTGAGCTATAGAACTATTAAGCCGTGCACCAACGAAGGATTTGAGGATCCAGCTGCCAAAATGTAGACTATGAATAGATTCTGGCGAGCTCAGCGAGCCCATACAGCTGGGGGTTCGGGCGCTGCGAGCCCCCGAGAAAATTTTGAAATTTGACCAATTACAGGGGCATTTTGAGGCCATATGAAATGGGTATTAGAGCATATTCTAAGGTCAATATTAAGTACTTCAACCCATTGGCTTATGATTCTATCACTAAAATAGCCTTATTTTAATAACAAACACTTAAAAAAAAACCATCGATTTTGTTGAAAAATTCACTCATTAAAAAAAAAGTTGCTTCAGGGCCCCTCCTGGATTAGGTGCCCTGAAGCTTAAGCTTCATTAGTTTCATAGTAGATCCGCCAATGGTTATGGTAAGACCTACGGGGGAGCTTTCCACATTAAAAAAGAGCAATGCGCCTTGTACTGTACCTCCTGAGTGGTGTGGAAAACTGTACAACAATATTGGAAAAATTTGACAATTTGAGTCATTCTGTCAATTTTTAATTGCTGGTAGCAACCCCTAAAAATTAAAAATTTGCTAAAATATTTTAGGATAGTTGTTTTTATGCTGAAATGAACCATTTAAAGGGTTGAACACATTAAAATATAAAAAAAAAATTTTTACCCCTATATTTGAATCACCCTAATTTTATATATATATATATATATATATATATATATATATATATATATATATATATATATATTAGGGTGGCTATCAGCATGCATGGACAAATGTGATTTTTTTAACTTTAGAGTTCGGAAGGTCGAATTTTGTTCTTTATTATGAGAAACCTTAGTATGCCATTTTTTTTTTAAAGCAATCAAATCATATTTAGGGGTGGCGCACGGCAGTATAAAAATGTAGAGTAATGTACGTTTAATCAATAGTAAAATACCATTTATTTCTTTGCAAAATTTGTAGAAATTATTATTGAAATGTTTATATGAAATATTCATATATTTTCAGATATATAGTTGCATTTATGATATAATGTCAATATATGTAACTACTTCTTGTGACTTTTGGCATCTGAAAAACTGGCAAGTAGCAAGCTGCAACTCAAATCCTCAGTTAACTACATGCTGAGGAAGTGCATATGTGGTAGTAATTTGAGCTTCATTTATTTCACGGTTAGGAGTTTCACGCCCTAAAATTTTCAATTTTTTTGCAATCATGGCTAGTACTAGTTATAGTACTCGTTCTAAAACAGATATATGGCTTGTTGGTCTAACTTTAGCAAAAATATTGGGCGATAAACTCCCTTTTCAGCAGCAAGTTTTGGCACATTTTTTTTACCATCATTCAGAGATGAAGCTCCCTTTGAAAAATAATGCTAAGAACACTTTGAGCTGTGTTATGGGTTTCTGGAAGAAAGCCAGTATTCCAACTGCGCATGAACATGATCTTATTAAGCGGTTGCTCAAACTTCATTCTGAATAGAAAGCACTACAAAAAAGTAAGTCCCGTCGATCTCAAAAACAAATTTCCAATGAAACACACTTCATATCACGACTCGATGAACTATTTGACATTGCACACGAGAATGCTCTGTCTATGATGAAAATAGAAGATAAGAAATTTCTTATTGTTCAGCGCAGTAGAAGGAAAGGTCACATAGTTGGCATTGATAAAGTGACAACAATCAAGGAAAGAAATAAGATAATTAGAGAGCAAAATTTTATTAGCCGCAAGAGAAAACATGAAAAAGAAATACAACTAAGCAAAGCTGCAACAATAGATTCAAGTATCAGTAGTGATAACGAGTCGATCCATTCGGAAAATAGTACATCTCAAAAATTAAAATTTTTCTCGGGGTGACACCGAACCACAATTGAAGAAAGCAAGACCTCAAAACATAATGCCTCCCGAATTAGCGCAAGCTCTAGAGTCTAGACCGTACAAAGACCAGCAACCGAGCAGAGATCATATCGTTGCTGCTACGGCAAAAAGTTTAGGATATGATGTAGAGTCACAATCGATCAATAAAGATTCTATTCGCACTAAAAGGATGAAAATTAGAAAAGAAACTTCAGCTAATATCATTGAATACTTTGCTACAGAAACCCCCCTAGTAGTTTACTGGGATGGGAAAATGCTATCTGATATCCCAGGAAAAAAGTCTGTCGGTCGTTTGCCTGTGGTAGTGACTGGTAAAGATATCAGCAAGCTTCTTGCAGTCCCTAAACTTACCTCTGAAAGTGCAAAAGCAATTACAAAGGCTGTTGTTGAAATTGTAAAAGAATGGAATTTAACTAACCAGATCAAAGCTATGTCGTTTGATACCACGGCATCCTGATTGCATCCTGAATGAACAAATGTTGGGCAAAAATCTTCTGCACCTACCCTGTCGTCATCACATCCATGAGATTATAGTTGGAAATGTATTTGGCGTCCTTTTTGGTCCCTCATCAGGACCTGATACTGCTTTATTTAAGCGATTACAGCTAGAATGGAATACATTGATAAGAGTAAGCTTGAACCAGTGATTGGTGATAAAGAAGTGACCTAAGAAATATCTGAATGGAAGGAAATAATTGAATTTTTTAAAACTAACCTAGAAGAACGTCAACCAAGAGATGATTACCGAGAAACCTTAGAATTAACATTGTTATTTCTGGGAGAAGTACCCCCACGAGGAAGAAGGCTGATGCAACCAGGTGGTCTACATCGTGCACGTTGGCTAGGAAACGTAATTTATTCTGTAAAGGTTTATCTCCTCCGTTTACAGGTTCGTCTAACATCAAGAGAAATATCATCTTTAAGAAGATTCAATTTATTCACTACAAAGATTTATGTAAAAGCTTGGTTCCAATGCCCCCAAGCAACTTTAGCTCCTGCAAATGACCTTCAGCACCTTCAGCAATTAAAAACTTACCTAAACACTGTCTTCTCCAAATCTGCAGGCAAGGCATTCGGTAATCATTTGTGGTATTTAAGTGAACGTCTGATTGGTCTCTCTTTCTTTGAAAATAACCACGAAGGAAGAAGGGAAACACGGAATGGTGCTTGAGGACCATTCTGTGTTTCCTTTTTCCTTCGTGGTTATTTTCATTATAATTATTATTCACGCGTTACTTTCGTGAAATAATTTTCATATATATATATATATATATATATATATATATATATATATATATATATATATATATATATATATATATATATATCGTCGCTTATATCTTGAAAGGCCTTAGCTCGCAAAAAGTCAATTGTTCCGGAAAAAAAAAAAACTGTTTTGTTGCTCCCTCTATATATATATTTATGCATAAATTTTTTTCAAATTCGTGTCAGTGCTAAAACTGCTTTCTGATTGGATGAGAGCTTGGCCCTTTTGAGACAAGGTGCAGAACACGAAAATGAACCAGTTTTTCGATAAAAACGTTTTTTTCAAATTTTCGAGCTTCGGCCTTTCAAGATATAAGCGACGATATATATATCACAAATGGATTTATTTCGAGGGACTCTCAGCCTGGAGATGAAGAAAAGAACCACCAAATAAACATACATTTATTTAATAGCGCTAGATGTTTCAAAAACCATAATTTCCATCTTCTATAACTAAAAAAAGTAAAAGTTACGATTACAGTTAAAAACTACAGTTTAAAAATTATAATATTTACAAATACAAATATAATGTTGCCTTTGTAACCAACCTGAGGGCCTGGATACAACAGTAAACTATAAATGAGAAGCAGTGCACAAAAATGGTTAGACGAAAAAGTTGGTTGGTTATATTTTATATAATTTGGTGGGGGAAGAATGTTCATTAAGTGAGGATTTGAAATGGTGTATATAGAGGGATTCCAATATTGTTAGATCGTTAGTCTGAGGTGAACATTTTGAAATTATCCAAAGTAACACGATAGGAATATTGTTCAGATTGGTTTCTAATGGATGAAAATTCCGGTTTGATACTGGTCTATATGTTCTGAAAGAAACACCTCTATGTTTGCAAACCCTCTGCTCAAGATGTAGGGGCGTTTTACCTACGTAGCTGGCATTGCAGCCAGCGCACTAGAAAATATAAATAACAGAGGATTTGTGATGTTTTGGAGTGTTTTTTTGTTTTAAGATCGACTGTACTAAGGACACATGTATTGGTATATATAAAATGAAAATTATATTGGGGAAAGGTTGGGACGAGGACAGATTTCAATAAAGATATCATTTTATGTGACCGAACTCCAATGAATGGACGTTTAACATACAATGGTAACTTTGGAACATCTGGAATAGGAGATTTTGGACGATAGAGATTGGTTAAAAATTCATTGACGAGCCTACCAAATATAAAATTAGGTAAAGTATTAAAATAAAAAATACTTCTTAGATATTGGACTTCCTTATAGAACAAAGTCCAATCAGAGGAAATTCTGTAAGCACAAAAAAGTCTGGATGTGATACTAGAAAGTTTGAATTTAAGGCATACCTAATTTTAGTGTGCAGTGATGACCAATTTATGCAGTAATAATTTAAATTTGTGCAGTGATAAGTTGAAAATCTTTGCAGTGATAAATTAGGTTCTATATCCGATATAGAACCTAATTTATCACTGCGCAGATTTTCAATTTATCACTCACAAATTTAAATTATTACTGTGCAAATTGGTTATCACTGCACTCTAAAATTAGGTGTGATTTAAGGGGTATAGAAATAAAATAATTAGTACTTAAAAGGGTACTCATTTTCTTTTTAAAAGGTGAAGTGGAGGATGAATTTGCAGCGTGTGACTGTAACATCTAGAAATGAGAGGCTGTTATTACTTTTTTGTCCATAGTAAATTTAATGGGTGCTACTGTAGTATGCGGTCTACCTACGATTGGTTAGGTTTAATCATGATATTTTCGTTAAAACTAACGAAAATATCATGACTAAACCTAACCAATCGTCAAGGGCGATTGACAATGGAATGTAAACAAACAATTAGTAAACAAGATAAGAAGCTATAATTAAAAGGTAGACCGCCGAATCGTAGGTAGACCGCATACTACAGTAGCACCATTTAATGTTTTGGTGTCTGTCGTTCAAGTATGTTAAAATACCGAGATGTACGACTTTCTTCCCTTAAAAGTACAACGCAGTCATCAACACATTGCTTATATAAAATGAGTTTGAATTTGCTTGGACATTCTCTTAGCCAAATGTCTTCATAAAAATTATTCCATCTTTATTTTTAATCAAGAATTGTTCTCTCACACCGATGGAATAGCAATGGGATCCTCTCTAGGCCCTACCTATGCAAATAGTTTTTGTGTTTTTATGAAGACATTTGGTTTAGAGAATGTCCAACTGAATTCAAACCTATTTTATATAAGCAATATGTTGATGACTTACAGAATTTCCCCTGACTGAACTTTGTTTAATTGTAACTTTAGCTACAGAAGATGGAAATTATGGTTTCCGAAATGTCTAGCTCTATTAAATAAATGAATGTCTATACGGTGGTTCTCTCTCTCTCTCTCCTCTCTCTCTCTCTATACATATATATATATATATATATATATATATATATATATATATATATATATATATATATATATATATATGGGATTAAACTCAGAATGGTCCCCTGAGGTTTTTTCATGATACATACAGACCGTGCATGGAACAAAGAACTCTTGTGGGAAAATTAAATCCACCGGAGTTCGAATAAGTAATGGTAAATGACAAACACTATAGTTTTTCCATTTTCATGATGTTAGCCCGACGTGGGCAACGGGTCACTCACAAAGAGTCCCCAAAAATATAGCTTCCCTCACCAGCTATCTGCAAAGCAGCTTTGGATAGCTACCCCTTTTTCTTTGATGTATTCAATCCGACGTGAATGCAACGAGTCTTTTGCTTATATTGAGGGTCTGAATATAATAGGCTAGGTGCAGCTGTAACTCCTAGATCCTGTCCCAAAGATGGATCTTATCTGCTTTGCAGATAGCTGGTGAGGGAAGCTATCTTTTTGGGGCCTCTTTGTGAGTGACCCGTTGCCCACGTTGGGCTAACATCATGAAAAAGGAAAAAAAACCATAGTGTCTGTCATTTACCATTACTTATTCGAACTATAGTGGATTTAATTTTCCAAGAAGAGTTCCTTGTTCCATGCACGGTCTGTGTGTATCATATATATATATATATATATATATATATATATATATATATATATATATATATCATGTGACATGCATGTTACTTTACAAAACAGATTGCTTTATAACTAAATATGTAATGATAAAACGTGTCCTACCTGTTCACCAGAATGGGGACTTATTGGGGCTGAATCTTCATCACTATTCATTCGAAAGATGTATAATAATGAACGCCTTTGTGACACACCATTAATGAAGACATCAACTGAAATAGTATTTATAAAGAACAGAATGAATATAAATGCAAATAAGTTTGCAAACAATATCACTTTAATGTTTTTCTTCATATTTGTATTTATAATAGATAATAATAGATAAAGGCCACTTGACACGTGCAAAGAATGTGAGAAAAACAAAGTTGTAATTCTCTTTCTCCAATATTAACGGATGAGGGAGGAAAATAAAGTTTTTTAAAGTTTTATTTCCTCATGTGTATTTTTGGATACGGAAGTGATGTCTTAAATTTAGTATTTTCATATAAGAAATTACTTCCTCATTTATATATATACCTCGTAACCTCGTAGCAACCACTATTGCTAGTTTCGTTGGTCTCTCTTCACACGAAGGTCAAGCCGGTGGCCCCGCCTCTAGACCTGCCTTTGTGGAGAAGCAAGTTGCTCTCTTGCACTCTCCATCGCACATAGCCAGGTACTTCCGGCTTATCTGGTACCGTCGTGCGCTCTATATATAGAAGGTGTCCCAAAATGAATATGATATGTTTAAATTTAATACAGGGTGTCCTAAAATGAATATACGATAAGCAAATCTTATTTATATGTTTATTGGTTCAGATAGCAGCAAAATCCAATGGCATTATATTCTGAAGAATTATAAGTTGTATTTAATTCAGTTAATAAATTTCTACATTCTTCCATCATTAACTATAGTTAATCCATTATAATATTAATGTTGTCATGCCCATCCCTGAAGCTGTGTTGAAAAATGTGTTTTCAGAATGTGACCGCAGGATAAAGTTAATTATAGTTAATGATGGAAGAATGTACAAGTTTATTAACTGAATTAAATAAAACTTAAAGCCCTTCAGAATATAATGCCATATGGATTTTGCTGCTATCTGAACCAATAAACATATAAATAAGATTTGCTTATCGTATATTCATTTTAGGACACCCTGTATTAAATTTAAACATCTGATCAAAAAATTCAAGATCTCCTTTAATTAATCATGTCTTTATAATTGTTTAATTAACACACACACACACACACACACACACACACACACACACACACACATATATATATATATATATATATATATATCAGTGGCGATCGGTGACAATTATGTATAGGGAAGCATAGGGAAGCATGCATAGCCTATTATATATATATATATATATATATATATATATATATATATATATATATATATATATATATATATATATGCATTGTAACAATCACAAATCAAATAAATAGCTGAGCACTGTTAAAAATGCGCTCGAATTATATTTGAATTTGTGTACTTGTTGGGAGGGTCGAAGAGGGCTGGGTGGGGTGGGGGAAGGGGATGAGCAGTTGACGAAAGACATTAACCTCAATATAACAACTTCACTTTGATTTACTCATAATTAAGCAAACTCTAATTACAATTAGCTTGTATTTCTTCTTCTAAAAATATATTTGGTAATAATTGCCAGTTATTTGGTCACTTAATGCTATAATCTCATTAATTAAGCGCTTTAACCCTTTACTTCCTGAATTTTTTGTATGGAACCAAAAAATTTTTTTCACACAGAAGTACCTTTATGAAGGGTCATATAAACAATCAAAACCTCAATTTTCAGATTTGTATTGAAAATAAACAAAAATCATAAACGGGACTAATTTGTCCTTTTAGGCATACGAGATCAATTAAAATTTTCCTTAAAAATAGAAAACTAAATACAGCTGCTAAATTTTTAATATTTTCCTTAGTTTCCTTAGTTTCCTTAGTTTAGACGTTATAAATTTTACGTAGTAACTTTAACTAATACTTATTTGTAAATAAAATATATTTGGGATGAACAGGCCTATGCATCCCAAAATAATGCACCCAAAATTATAATAACATTAAAATTTGGACAAAATATGATTATTTTGAGTTCCTATAGTGTTATGGGTTTATTTTGTGTGAAAGTCTGTTAAACAATTTCTTCTTGAGTCGCAACATAAATGTACCTCACACTTTTTGCAGTACATTGTCACCTTTCCGTGACAACCAGGTAGTTTGCATTTTCCCCTATTGGACGAAACCATAGGGAAGTGTCCCATTTTATCTTTTCTTATATCTGTCTCTGGAATTGGCTTTGTTGCTCTCCTGGTTTTCTTCTTCAACTCAAAGGCTTTTCCCACAGTGTTACAACTTGGTCTTCCTCTTCTATTTTCCATGTGTTTACCACCATACAAAAGAGAATTGGAAAGTCGAATTTTGAATTCACAAAGAGAATTTTGCTTCCTAACATTGACATCGAGTGCACTTGCTGCTCGTTTATACAACAACCAACAATTTACCACCGTCAAATCAATCAAATGAAAGATGAGTCTTTGGTAGTATTTTTTTGACCTGAAGGACATCCTGTAATATGCAATCAATTGGTCATTCAAGCCAATACCTCCCATGTGTTTGTTATAGACTGTAACAATAGCAGGTCTAGGAATTTCAATTTTTTCCTTTATCTTTCTGTCAAACCTTGAACACTTATCTATTGGGTGTGCGGATGCAAATGTTGATACAAGGCATACTGGTTTTGTGTCCAGCCACTTCACCGCTGTGATATTGGTACTATCCTCATATTTGGTCTTCCACTCATCAAAAGAACCTCGACCAAGAGCTTTTAGTTGTTTGTCAGATATAAATGTCAAATTTGGTAGTCTATTCTGCTGTACAGTGCCGCAACACCATATTCCACGAGAAGCAAGATGATGAAGAAGAGGCAATGATGTGAACCAATTGTCGAAATACAATTTATGATTCTGAAAAGGAGGAATGCTCTCAGCAAGATGAAGTACAGCATTAGAACTTGGTTTGAGGTCTGGAACATTGGGATTATTTACAGGTTCTATTTTGCCTGTATAGGGCATAAAATCATACACCATACCCATGTGGTCTGCCAACACAAAGATTTTATAGCCCCATTTGTGTGGTTTTTTAGGTAAATACTGCTTCATGCAAGACCGTCCTTTGAAGGGAACTATTTGTTCATCCACACACAAATGTTCTGTCATAGCAATCTTTTGAAATTTTGATTTGAGGTGGTTAACTAGAGGTCTTACTTTGGATAATCTGTCATCTTTGTCAAGCTGTGTATTGTCTACAATATATAAATTTGATTTTATTTCCTCCCATCTGTCTCTGCTCATAACTGAATTTACCCTTTCATTTATTGCACTAATGCCACCCCAGTGAAGTCTAGTATTTGGTATTTTACTAACTGACATGTACATACATAACCCTAACCATTGTTCTAACTCCATACAATCAATGGCAAGTGGTTTATTCGCATTTTTCTGAACCGAGTATAGATTAGATTGCTCTACAATGCTACCCAATAGATCATCTGTAAAAAAAATTCGAAAGTAGTCTATGGGACTGAGTATATCTTCAGTATCATCATTACGCACATCATAGATAGAAACTGTTGGTGTGATCTGTCTTTCACGCATTTCTTCCCAAAACAGTCTCTCCCTGCTTATCCGTGGACGCTTAGTCATTCGTGGGGCAGCGGCTACAAAAGAACTACAAAAGAAACAACTTTGCTAAGTTTCCCATAAATTCATTACATTTTTTTAGAAATTACCATGAAAGAAAATACTAATTCAATGGTGAACTATGATAAAATTTTGAAAAAAGTATAAAGGTCTACTTACATCAGCAGTAGTAGTCCAAACATTCACTAAAAAAGCCCATACTCATCAAACATCATTCATACGCTGAATGGGACAATTTAGTCCCCTTATGAAGTGGTTGCATAATAACATTTCAGTAATAATTATCAATTTTATCAAAGTCACATGTTCTTTCACATAACAATCTCTCATAAAATATGTAGATAAGTCAACATTACATTACCTGGTTGAGGATCCATGACGTATCAAAATCTTCAGTTGTAGGAAATTTGCACAACATCAAATGCAGGCAGCATTTTCCCTCCAACTGAGCTTTAGTTGGATACCAAATATGAATTACCATACATCAATCATTCACAAAAGATGCCAGAAGCGTCCCAAACAGCTTGCCAGCCAATACGAAGAACAGTTTGCTGTTTATTAGTGTTTTTTTAAAAGAGGACAAATTTGTCCTTTTAGGAAGTAAAGGGTTAAAAGGATTCCGTTAGAATAATAGCAGGAATAAGCAACTCTCTAAGTTGCTTTCCATTGCTCTCCCCCTCCTTTTTCAATGCACTGATTTGGATTTCGAGCTTTTTGTATTAAAAAAATATTTGAAAGGAGTATAGCCTAGTGATAATTTATCATAATTTTATCGTCATTAATATTGTTTAACAGCGCTTCTAATAATTTAAGTGGGGGAAGCAATGCTTCCATTGCTTCCATGGACCGAACGCCACTGATATATATATATATATATATATATATATGTGGTGTGTGTGTCATAAAACGCTGCACCATAAAACGTCCC
Source organism: Bathynomus jamesi (assembly GCA_023014485.1). Taxonomy (NCBI): domain Eukaryota; kingdom Metazoa; phylum Arthropoda; class Malacostraca; order Isopoda; family Cirolanidae; genus Bathynomus; species Bathynomus jamesi. The sequence continues at coordinate 820,281 of JAJOZX010001220.1, read as the reverse complement.
ATACCTTATCAAGCCACGAGTAGCTAAACGCACTATTCCACATAAGGCAATAGATAGCTTCCGAAGCATAAAACCTCATGCGGCAATCCATCGTTTTGCTGCGCATTACTTAACACACACACACACCCTACTCATCTCAACGGCTTTCGTCTGCATATATAAGGCTGTGTATATACAGTATGTATATATATATATATATATATATATATATTTGGAGGAGGAAAGTGCAAACACTAATCGACCAGCAGAGTATTTCCTTGGGGGGGGGGAGAGTTGGACAGGAGACAAAGAATCCTGGGACTCCCGTTTCTCCTATCATTGTCCTATTTAGCTAATCTTTTTCTGTCTCATCTACCTGTAAGCAGTCCAGCATCCTCTCAAATACACACTTCTTCATCTATTCTTCACAACAAATACATGCATTTTACACAAAACACAATCTTTTCAAAATTTATTAAAAAAATAAATAAATAAAATGGCACTGTGGGCCTCAGAGACCTTGTTTTTGTCTCCTTCTTATATAAGGTGGGCATTTTTGCAGGCGCCTATTCTGCCTAGGACCTACGGAACTCCCAAGAGCCTACGAAAAAGTTTTGAGCCTAAAAAAATCTTAGCCGACTCAAAAATGAGAAAAGGAAGCTGCTAAATCAAACTTAATAATTTGCTTTAATTGAATTACTTTACAAAACCCTTTTATTATAATACATCTACAAATGTTGAAGTATATATACACATGCAGGTTTATTTCATTAAATCTTTAGTCAACAAACAACATACAGGTATAATATAACTTAAGTAAATGTACATTAAACATTAATTTTGCGGCTCTTTTTGTTACCAAACTCACAGATTACATCTTCAAATTTCATATTTTGTCAAAGCTCATTCTCAATTGAGAGTAGTGCAAGTGAAGATAGTCGTTTCTGTGATTGACATAAGACAGTTCTTTATACGTTTCAGCTTTGAAAAAGAGCGCTCCCCTTCACAGCTTGTTCCAAAAATGGCAAGATTCATTCTAAAAGCAATGTTGACATTTGGAAAACTTGTCATCAACTTGTCCGCTATTTGTGCACTGATCACTTCTGCTACATATTTCTTGTCTGCATACTTACGTGAGAACAACAGAAATTCATCTGTGAACACATGTTCGAGATCGGATGGATATGTATCAATTAATACCATTGCTCTAGAAGCCACTTCATCACTGGACATTAGGGTGTGTCAATTTTGGGGGTGAAATGACTAAATTGAAAATCATGTGATTTGGTAGCAATTTAATGTAATCATTTTGCATACAAAATAATATCCTTGCTTCAAAAACAATAAAAAATAACTCCTACCTACATCAATTTTAATTGAAAAATTCAATTTTTCCGTAAATTCGTAACAAAATAACAAATGTGCGCAAACATCCTATCAACATTTAAAGTGGCAATAAGATATCATTCAGAGTCTTTATTTGAAAGTAACCAATGCAGTCATGTCCTTTTTGCTGCGGTTCCTTGACATCAGCATTCGGCTTGCTACTTGCGCTTTGATGTAGCCTTCTCTTCTCGCCTCTCGTGACTGTAAACTTGACTAGCTGCTTCTGTGACCATTTTCACACATCTGTCCACACACTAAGTGTGAGAAGGCCACTTTGGCACTTGCATTGGGGCCTCTTTAAGTTGTGTTAAATCTTTGTTTGTTATTCTTCTTGTCAGTGGTGGCTCCAAAACTTCCGAACTCAAGTTAACTAATTCTGACAATTTCGTGGCATTGACGTTTATCGGAGGTACCTTCCTTGTCTGAACAGAACAGTCTCCCAGCTGGTCATCATCTAGTGATGTTCCTCTACGCTTTAGAATGATTTCCAGAGCCTCAGTTCGCTCTTTGGTACATTGGCTGCAGGGTATTGCTTGCAAAACTGCCTCTGGCCTAGCATACCAAGCGGACCTTCTCACCACAGGTAACACGATGTCCACCACTACTTTCCTTTGGGTTCTCAGTAGCTGTAATTGAAACAAGATGTGGTTGGGCCCCTCCATCCACATTGGATTAAGTTTTACATTGAACCAGTGAGGAAGATAAAACTCAATAATAAATTCAACAATCAACATCAAATTCTGTAGCATTTTGCCCTTCAGTGCATGTTTGGAAACCCAAATCCTGCAGAAACGAATCGCTGTAGTTAACCAACGACTGTGACTTACGGGTCCAATCTCCAAGAGAGCCAGATTTTGAGGCAACTCTCCTGATCTGATTTCTTGAACAATACGATAAGCGTAAGATTGATCCGTGCTGAGGTCTTTGATAACTTCTTCAGACAACACTGGAAGGGGATGGCCTACTTCGACCTTTGGAAATTTTGTATTTATTTCTAATTCCGTTGCTTCATCTAGCATGTTGCCAAGGGGGCCGGACCACTTGTTGTTGCTCTTTGTAGGACCATCAATTTCCTGGATGAGACGACGAAGAGGTAGTTCCCCTGTGTGCAAATCACATACAATCCAAACAAGCCTTCTTCCAAGTTTTTTCTCTAAATGCGTCATAACACCGCCCTGCCATCCAGTGTTCACCGCAGTTGAGTCTCCACCAACGGCCTGCAGTGAACTGTCAAGTCTTCTTTCTTGAAGCCAACATATTATTTGATCAGCAATTGCCTCTGCATGTTTCTTGCCTTCTACTTCTGCTTCAGGAACAAAGTGAAACAAATAGCGGCCACCAGGTTCGGAACACACAGAGTAGTGTTCTTCTTTGATGAGACCGGGAAACTTTCTGTCCATTCCCTCTACCTCTAGGAGAACTTTTGTGTCATCTCTTCTTCCATCAAACAAAAGGCAAGAGAGACCTTCCTCCTTCAAATCTTTTTCATGCTGATCAGATATTTCCTTCATTATTTTTTCTTGTGCCCTTCTTATCTTATTATGATCTATCGCTAAGGATGTATCCTCTCGGCTGATGAGGCCTGCATCTATCCAAGCGGCAGTGGCAATCTCTGCAGTCTCTCGTAGCCCCGTATGGTGGCGAATACTGGCAAGGGTAATGTTTGAGATGTCTTTAGTGTTGTATTTCATTCTCTTCGGCGAAGGTTCAGATAGCATTTTGGAGCTACCATCTGATGTTGCTTCTTTCTGTTCATCTGAAGAGCTTTCAAAGAAGTGAGAAACCTTTTGATAGAGCTCTTCATCTCTTTGGGTGGCTTCTTCACTCTTCTTTTTCTTTCTTTCTTCCCTCTCTCGGATTTTCTCTTTTTTCTTAGCAATAACAATCTGTTTTTTGGTTTCTGAATAATCTGCCGAACCAATCTGCATACTTCCTTGGCCTCCTGCCTTTGTTCTCTGCGCCTTTATGAAAGCCAGCTCCAAAACAGGGATCTTCTTCTCACGAGGACAGCGACAATCAATGTGAGAGTGAGGTTCTCTTCTGCATGAGGGAGAACAATTGGCTTCAGAACACAACTCTATGGGACACTGGCAGTTAAAAATGTTAAGAAGAATATCAAGTGTGTGCAGAAATTTATTTTTCTTTGCTAGTTTTCCTTTACCAAGTGATGTCTCAACTGCTTTGTGCCACAGCTTTGTTAATTTTAGCTCAATAGTTCTATACTGATTGAGTAGAGGTGGTTTGAATAACACATTAGCTTTTTCCACTGATGCAGAAGAGGGGGAATCATGTCCCTTATGAGCTCTTTCTCTGTGTAGTTCCTTCTATCCTTTGTATTTTGTTCACGAAGGAGTAACCCTAGTCTCAGCATGTCTCGCACTGTTGGTAGTTCTGATACGGGAAGCTCCTTGCCTGTACCGACTAACAGGCTCAAGTGGCATGACGACTGACCTCTTGTCTTAAATTTTGGCATCTTAGGAATATCTGAAAAGAAAGAAAAACATTTAAGTATTTTATATCAATTACGATGTTTCAAAGTTTAGTCATTCGATGTTCTAAAATTCAATAAAAAAATATTTCATGGGATTACAACATAATTAGAGAGAATAATATGATAATAATAAATAATTGTAATAATCAATAATCCATACTTACAGTTAAACTGTAGTATTCGTCTAGTAGAATAACTATGAACTATGAATAACTATGAACTCTGCCCCTTCGATTCCATGGTGAACCCCGACATGCGCTCTGGCCGTTCGAGCTAAGAAGTCGGCCTTTCGCCGTCTTCAACGCAATCCATCCCTAGCAAATTCAATAGCCTTTAAACGTGCGCGAGCTCAAGCCCGTCGCACAAGATTCGGAAAATTTCCGGCAAATCTCTTTCTCATCCTCCTCCTGTCCTTACGATAGACGGACGGCCAGTATCCTCTCCTACTGCAGTGGCCGAGACCTTGGCCTCGACCATAGCTTCCATCTCCCGACACGACCACCGTGATCCTGCCTTTCTCCGACGTAAGGCTTTGCTTGTTCGCTCCCCTCACTTTTTCAGACTCCCAATAATTTCTCCTATAACCGCCTTTTTTCCATGTCGGAGCTGAGATCGGCGTTGGCTTCCTACGGCAACTCTGCTCCCGGCCCCGACGGCATTCATTTCGGCTTATTTTTTCTCCTTACTTTCTACAATTGGATTTCGGCAGAGGGCACCTTCCCCTCCTGTTGCGGGGAAGCAGTTGTGCTCCCCTTCCCTAAATCCGGTAAGGACTCGACATCTCTCAATTACCGTCCAATGGCCCTCACTAACTGCCTCTCAAAACTTTTAGAGATGGTGGTTTCTCGGAGACTGATGCAGCGCCTAGAACGCCACAATTTACTTTCCCCTACACAGACCGGTTTTCACAGGTGCCGTAGCACCACTGACCAGGGGAGGCCAGGCCCCAGAGCCCAGCTGTTTTAGGGGCCAATGTTTATAATGATATTAATGATAAATTTGGAATGCTCAACAATATCTCGCAACTAACTTCAGAGGAAGCATCAAAAACAACAAAAAATCTGGCTAGTCCATTACCCAAATGATTTTGAGGACAGCTTCCCATTTGAGTTTCAGCATTTTGTACTGCTTGTCAAACAAAACGCTTTACCTGACACTCGCCCATTAGGAATACTACAGGAAATTCACAAATTGAGGGCTGTTTTCCCAAATGCTTTCATTGCTTATCGCATTTATTTTTGTTTGATGATGTCAAATGCAACTGCGGAGCGTTCTTTTTCTCATTTGAGCATGATTAAAAATGTTAAACGTCAAATACTCAGTGTTATGCATAGAAAAGAATATTTTGCAGAATTTAAATACTGAGCTTGTGATTGGAAAATTTAGTGATATGAAGCAGCTCAAAAAACTTTTGTATACTGGTGGTGGATAATTTTGTGACCAACTTTGGTAGATTAGTAGTGGACTTGTAGTTGTATAATTGGTTTGGTGTAATTGTAGCAGCTTGGTGTTTGTGTAAAACTTGCATTATTTGATTTAGAAATAAATGGTTTTATTAATTTACATGACTCGAAGTTTCGTCTTGTTGAGAGACCCCAAGAATATTTTGGCCCCAGGGACCAAAAATCCTTAATACGGCACTGCCACTGACATCTCACTTCAGTTGGAAACTGCGGTCCGTGTGTCACTTGCAGAGCGGCGTCACCTTTATGCAGTCTCTTTTGATTTGGAGAAAGCGTATGACATCACCTGGCGGTGGTGGATCTGCCGAAAACTTTATCTCTTAGGTCTCAGAGGTTTTCTCCCTTCCTTTATCTCCAACTTTTTGTCTTCCCGTTCCTTTCGTGTTCAGTGGTTACCTCCCTCTCTTCTGTGCATTCGCAAGAGGAGGGGGTTCCCCCAGGGCAGTGTTCTGAGAGTCGTCTGCTTCGCTTTGGCGATCGACAACGTGGTGAGGCTCTGCCCCGGAGGATTACGGCCACCCTCTATGTCGACGACCTTCCCATATATTGCTCGGGTTCCCGACCTGTCTTCCTTGAACGTCTCCTTCAGCGGGCCCTGGATTCGGTCGCCAAATGGGCCACAGATCACGGGTGTCGATTTTCCCCTTCGAAAACGGTGGTAATGCACTTTTGCCGACGCCGCCGCTGCACTTCCGTTCCTTCTCTCTCTCTCTCTTTATAGCTCACAAGTCCCCGTGGTACCCGAAACTAGATTTCTAGGTCTCCTCCTTCATTCACGCCTCTCCTGGATTCCCCACCTGAAGTGTCTGAAGGCTTCGTGCCTTCAGACTTGTACCTTTCTCAAGTTCCTCTCTCATACTTACTGGAGTGCTGACCGCCATACTCTTTGGCGGCTCTACCACTCCCTGTTCTAAAGTAAGTTGGATTATGGCTGTCAGGCCTATTTCTCCGCTCCTGCCTCCGCTCTGCGCATGCTGGATCCAATTCGCTCCTTGGAGTGGGCTGCGCGGCCGTCTTCCCATCGGAAATTAAATCATTATCCCTCCCCCCAGCGGCTTCCATCTTTACAGCGGAACTATCGACTATTCTTTTGGCCCTTCGGTTTCTTTCTCAACTCCCTTCTACAGCGTTTATTATTTATTCTGACTCCCGTAGAGCTCTTGAGGCCCTGTCCACTCTTGTCTCTCCGCACCCACTGGTGCGACAGATGAGTGAAACACTAATAAACTAAAACTAATAAAACTAGAGGATGGGCCTATCCCTTTATATTATTAGACAAAGTGAGTTACTTAAATTAACTCAGAGTAACAAATGCATTGCATAACTTAATGTCCTACATCGAAGCAGAATCGGAGGCAACCCATGTGCCTGACAAGCAGAGGCGGCCTACATCGGGAAAAGATCTTTCTAAAATTGAAAACTTGCCTCAAGATAAAGCAGACATTAAGGAAGATATCGATCTGCTAACCCATAAAAATTTAGGATTAATGTTCATTACTTTTGTTTATTCATTTCTCATATGTAATCTAGGAATAAAGACACATTACTTGTGATTGTTCAGTTATCTCTCTCGTATAATATTGATTTCTTTGTATGATATTGATATAATACCTTCAATAATGACCTTGCTTTTGTCATATTGATAATGATAATTTAAGATGAATACATACTTTAACTATTAATAATACTTATTTATTTATTTATTTAATATTAATAATAACTGCTTTATTTTTAATAAGAGCCTAGTAAAGCCAAAAGCTTAAGGGCCAAATTAAATAAAATAAATAGTCCAGCGTCACAATTATTTGTCATTGTAAATTGTAAAACCAATGTATTTATTTTACTATTAATAAAGGTTATTCAATTCGATTCAATGCTCCCAAATGGACCAGTGATTTGTAAAAAGTCAATAAATAAAATAAAAAAATCCAGGACTGGCTGGTCCTTCTTTCATCACGCCGGAAGGTAGTTGGGTACCCTCCCACGTTGGTGTTCCGGGTAACGAACGCGCGAACCCTGCGGCGAGGGTGGCGTCCTCTCTGCTTTTCGACCCTAACATGCCTCTCCCGGCGTCGGACTTTACGAGGGTTCTCTGGGAAGCCCTCCTTCGGGGGTGGCAGCACCAATGGAAGGACGTGTCCGGGAATTCTTTGAGGTCGTTAAAGCCCACGATTCGTCAGTGGCCTTCCTCCTGTCAGCGTGACCGACGGTTAGAGACCGCTCTGATGCGCCTACGCATCGGTCATACTCGCCTCACGCATGGGCATCTTATGACGGAAGATGTTGTCCCCTCCTGCCCAGGCGACATTCCTCTCTCTGTTTCACATTTGATCTTGATTTGGCCTGCCTTTGCCGTTGCTCGCTCCCAGTTCCTCCTTTTTTGCCCTTCAGGCTCCTTTCTTACTCTTACTGTTACTCTTACTCTATTGTTGGGTGACTCCACGCCTCTACCAAAGGACACACTTTTCTCTTTTCTTCTTGAAACTGGCCTTCTACTCTCTATTTAATATGACTCGGGTGTAATTTCTTCCTCCCTCTGCTGTTCATATCATAGTGTCTTTACTCTTCTCCCTCACGACTTTTCTTTAACTGTTACTCCTTCCAAGTCCCCCTTCCCTATCTCCTTGTGCTTTCTCTTTACTTTAGCTTCGGCGCGATATGACCTTTAGCAGTTGAAGCGCCGGTGACTCACTGCTATTCACTCATTCATTCATTACAAGCGTCAGAACAAAATCATTAACTTACAATGGGTAAATAGATATTTTGTAACTTATCAAGAAATCCAATCATATCAGACCAGAAATACATCAAATAAATTTAGATTCTTCATCTAAAAAATTACCCATTTTTATTGGATTGAAACCATGGAATGATTTAGATGCTGATATAAAAAATATTGTGACTGTAAATTCGTTTAAAACCAAGTTCAAATCTCCATTAATAACTGGTCGACAAAATCGAACTTATTCTCACATCAAAGATGTATATACACTTTTCTAGACTAGTTTTGTACGCTGATTCCAAATCTATTTTCGGGTTTCCTCTAGCACATCTAGTTATCGAAATATGACATGTTAATTTCAGCACAATTTATCGTAAAAGTACAACTTTATTCATAAAATGAAATGTACACAAACCTAAAAACGTTGCGAGTACGATTTTCTTTTATAAACCTTATCAGGACTGTCGATGTACAACATCCAGCAGTAGTCTGCTAGCATACTTTTATTCCAGAAACCTTGGTAGCGATTTTCCATTGACTGAATGTCTTGATGGAAGCGTTCCCCCTGTTCGTCACACCGCGCATCTAGATGCGAATGTAAAAAATGTATTTTCAAGGACATGCGACAGCCCATTTCTTGATATGCATCGAGCAGTTTCTGAACTCCATCTTTGTATGCGGGAGACTTGTGGTTACCCAAGAAGTTTCCACAAATCTATTTGAAAGCCTGCCATGCTTTTAGCTCTAAAGCATTGAGGCTTTCTTCGAAGCCTTCATCCCGCAGAACCTTCCTGATTTGGGGCCCCACAAAGATTCCCTCCTTCAATTTCACGGCAGTGATGTTTGCAAATTTCTCAACAAGATATCGAAACTCTCTCGAATTCGCCTTACCCATCGCTTTCACAAAATTTTTCATTAAGTCGAGTTTAATGTGGAGAGGTGGCAGGAAAATTTTTGGATCAACTAAAGGAACACACTGGACACTGCCCGTTCTTGGCTCGTATGTGCTTCTTTGATGCCAGTCACGTCTAATGTAATGATCCGCGGTAGCACAGCTGTTCCATAGGCATAGAAAACAACAGTATTTCGTGAACCCTCCTTGCATGGCCATTAACGAGAGTGCCTGACCTTTTAGAGAGATATAGGGAGTTAATTAGGTCCTTGAAGGCGAGGTCAGATAGGTCTTTAGTTCTGGGTATTACCCCTAGGCACGGGTTGGGTCTTAGGATTACGTCAAAAACAATATTTTTTAATAATAAATTAGAAGAGATTTGTGCTGAGGAAAATGTACCATTCGTAAAGCTGTTGTCCGAATTCAGTGATCCTAGCCTTTTTATAAAAGATGGGGTGCATTTTAATGAAATAGGTAATACTAGGCTAGATAGGTTAATAGACGAAAACGTGCGAAAGCTGTATAGGTCGAAGCCTTCTTTAAACGTTGTGGGTCTGGGGAACGCGGGCCCGACGTGAAAAATAGTTTAAAACACCAGCCCGTAGTGAAAAATAACTTAAACGTCTTTTATTGTAACGCGCGTAGTATTAGAAATAAATTAAACGAATTTAAGGCGATAATTTATTCCGGCAACTACGATATAGTTGCTATCACTGAAACGTGGTTAAATACCGTGACTCGGGACTTGTTGGGGGAACTTGATATACCAGGTTTTAAACTCTTTACTAATGATAGGTTACGTAGGTTTGGTGGCGGCGTTTTGCTGTCCATTCGTATTTCCATATTCATTGTATGAATAAAAGTATTTATTCACACAATGTTTTCATTTTTCACGAGTGTTCTTATAATATTACTCGTATCTACAGTGTTTAAGCTAAAAAAATCAATAAATTTGGGGATAAAATTGGACTTATAATAAATGGCCAATAGAGAAACAATCTGACCTGATTGAGGAAAACCAATGTCATTTTCGAATTCAGCATGGTCGAATTATATAATATGAGTTGAAAAAACCCTCACAGCAGACAAAAAAATTTCATATGCATACCAGTGTTATATATAGTATTATATTATATATATATATTATATTTATTATATATATTATGATTGGTCTCATCTCGAAAACTAGACATGCTAGAGGAAAACCGAAAACAGATTTGGAATCAGCATTCCAACAGCTATCTAGCCTACTCATAATTATATCTGATGAAAAATACTTGTTGGCCAGTGTAATGGCATACTAAAAAAAATCTGGGATTAATGTACAGTGCTTACAAGAAGTCTCACGCTTCTGTCTCGTCCCAAGCTAGTCTGTTAGGTATAAAATGGGCGGTCGTTATGGCAGCGGAGGTGTGTTCGGATTGGTGCACATAACTGCTCTAACCCAATCAATGACGTCCATTATTAGGTCACATTTGCTACATTTTAGTGTTTAAAATACGAATGATTAAGAAGAAGAATGAGCAAGTTTCGGGATGTTGGGATGGTTATGGAGCAATCCGGATCTTTTCAGTTTGACTGCCGCCATTGAAACATAATTAAACTCCAGCCTTCTTTAGTTAGCTTTATAAGGCTAACTAACAAAAATATCACGACCTAACCTAACCAATCGTCAAGGTCGTACAGTTGACCTAACGATTGGTTAGGTTAGGTCGTGATATTTTCGTTAGTTAGCCTTATAAGGCTAAGTAAAGAAGGCTGGGGGTACTCACCTCTTATGTTTCAATGGCGGCAGTCAAACGGAAAAGATCCAGCAATCCTAGTCATCATAATATTAGCTGGGCATTACATTATACCGTCTCAATATATACTGTAGACTATAGAGAACGACTAATTCGGCAAATATCCCAAATCATGGCATGATACCTAAGTTATTTTGACGCTGGTCTAAATTATTTGCTCAAATGCAATTATTGATATTAAGTAATTGTTGGGAATTGTTGTTAATATTGTTGTTTGTGACACATATCCTACGTGAAGAATCTAATGACCAAATTCCTCAGTGAACCTCTCACGCGCTCGCATTTCGAGGAAGTCACGGTCGTCTCACTAATAGATAGTTTATCCATTGTTTTAAGTGGTAACCTATTAAGCGAACTATGTTAAACCCATTCCATCTTATGAAACTCATTAGTCTAAAGCAAGACTGGTGGGCCGTGAATCAGAGAAATTTGCATTTGATTTGTTCATCGTAATTATTACGTAATATAGTATACTGTGTATAGTAGTATATAAGAGTTTATTGGTAGCATATCATATGACAATTCCCATAAACATGTGATGACCTCGATGTTGCCAGTTTTTATTTTTTCCTGAAACTATTACCTTCTCATAGTTTGTTTCAACAATGCATATATTATCATCTCCACGAGCGTAGACATTGCAAGAAAAGATTCTAACTAAGGATAAGTAAAGTTCTTTCATGGTCACAATATATACTTTTATAGATGTCAAACATAAAAATATAATAAAATTCTATATTAACATAAATATATATTCGATACAAATTTACGTCATGGCTTTAACATCAGTATTTCGTATAGCTTCCTCCAGCATCAATAATTTCTTGCAATCGTTGCGGCATAGAAGAGGCCAGATTGTAGGGAATTTGGTGTTCGGCGTAAGCTCTCCCAACTATTCCTCGTGTGAGCTAAAAGTGCTTCAAATGTTCTTTCATTGCGTTGCTCCCATTCGTTAATCATTATTGTCCAAAGATTTTCAATCGGATTCAAATCAGAACGTGGTGGCAGAATTAGATTAATAATCTCTGGGTGATCTTCGTACCACGCTCTCACAACGTTACTCCTATGAATGGGACTGTTATCTTCCATTAAATAAAATGGTTCCGGTGCTGAAACCAGATACGCACATACACTGGGTAGCAGCACCTCTTCCAGTATCTGGCAATATTGCTGTCCAGTAAAGCGTCCATCTACTTGAGTCAATTCTCCGACACCATAGCCAGACATCCAGCCCCACACACCGAGATTGATGTGACCACTACGTTTGCTCGGGAAAACATTTCCTTCTTCATAGCGTTTTCCGCGCTGCCTCCAGCAATGCAGGGAAGCATGACTATCTCTTGAAAATGTTTTTTCATCACAGTACACAACTTTTCTCCAGAATTCTTCCTCCTGCGGCAAGTATTGCAAGGCAAATACCATCCGCGCCTCTTTATGCTCAATCGTCAATGCAGGTTTTATAGCTGGACGGCGAGAAAAATACCCTGCCTCGTGAAGTCTGTTGTTCACTGTATTTGCGCTACAACGAAGGATCAGGTGTCTGTAAATATGCGTCGCTGGAACAAACGGATGCTCTCTGGCATGATTAACAATCGCAGCATCTTCCTCTTGAGATGTTGAACGCGGAGGACCAGACCTCGGCAAAGTAGCGATTGAGTTTTCTGCTTCATACCGATGAATCCACCGCTCCACAGTGCTTCTATGAACGTCTAGTCGTCTTGATATTTCTCTTATTGGCACACCATATTCATGCAATGTCACCATTGCTCCCCGCATTGCCTGGGTCGTCTCGTGGTGCACAGACGGCCTTTCCATCTTTGTGTAAATGGCTTATGTGAAGCGTGCTGGGACGATAAAGAAAATGAGGATACCATGCACCCCTTCTGAAATTGATTTCGGTTGTGAAGGGTACCAACCCTTCAAATGGTAATAATAATAATCAGCCAATTTCCTATTTTGTTGAACATATGCATAAAAAATTCGTCTTAAAAGCCAAGGATCCAAAGATTGTCAGCAATAGTTTATATCCCAACTGAATATAGTCAGCCATCAACAGTATAATCATATTTTATTTCCATAACTACTCATGACTACTCTGTCATGGTAAATAACCTTATTATGACTTAGGTAGTAGTGGTAATTCTGAGTGGCGGCCTCTAGCCACATACGTTAAACCTATCAGTGCGTCTAAGACCAGACTCTTCTGTTTCTGTCAATTCATTGCTAGTTTAAGGTATTTTGCTCTTTGTCTTTCTAGGTCTAGGGCATTAAAATAAATATTTGAGTTTGTGTTTAGCATTTCATATGAATTTCTCTCTTCTCCCTTAACCCATCCCCGCGTTCATTTTAGCCCCCTCTCTCCCTTTCCTCCTCCCTTCGTAATTTCCCACCCAACCTCGTTTCCTTCGACATAGCAACGCTTACCTCCATCCTCATTCCACTTCCTTCATTAAACCTATTATCGCTTTTACTGTCCCTTCCTTCCATCCTTCAATGCCAGCGTTCTTAAACCTAGCACATAAATTATATAATATGGAATCTAACACCTTAGATCTCTACGCATTCATGTTACTTGAAGACGCCTGTGTCTTAGGGGAATCTAAGTGTTGAGAGTGGGCTTGAGGGGTAGTCGATAGATTATTACAGATGACCTTGAACGCTACAACTACCGTATTTTCCGGCATATAAGGCGCACGAGCATATAAGACGCACCCCAATTTTGGCAGGCATATTCTTGAAAAAAAAATACAGTACTTGCTCGGCCTAGTGAGTTGAAGGTTTTAAAAAAATACGAATTTTATATTTTATATTTTATCTTATTTTTTATTTTATTATTTTATATTTTATATTTTATATTATTTTTTATTTTGTTTTATGAGTATTACAATTCTATTACTATAATGAACTGCATGTCCATTTATAATACCGTAAACACTAACAACACAGAACAAGACGAATGGTTGTAAGATCGTGTAGAGATCAGTGGTTTTAACATCAAAACATTCAACATCATATTTAGTTAGAACATTTTAGTACAAACAAGCCGTTAGTGAGCCAGAGGCTGACTGCTTATGCGCACAGAGCAGCTGAAAGTGGTGAGACCTTGCGCAGCCTAGCCTGTTGTCTGCCCCACCAACCACCAAAACAAACATGGCTGCCTGTTGTTTACAGTAATAATGTCAACGAGTTGTATAAAATAGACAACATGCACAAACGAGTGGTTTGTCGGATAAGGGCTAATGACCCTCATACTTTACGATTATTTACAACTGTTGAAGCTGGTTTGCTTATTACGTAATCTATAAATTATAATTTATAATAGTTACTAATCACTCTAAAGTAATCTGGGAACCAGTTTTGTAGGGGAGGTGTTTGGAGTTCAGTTTATCGATACCGCAGCACCGAAACCACCACTTGCCGGTAACCAAAAGCCTACCCATGACCCTGACCTTGAGCATATGAGCATATAAGGCGCGGGGTGATTTTCTGAGACTTTTTTGGGGAAAAATACCGCGCCTTATATGCCGGAAAATACGGTATTTAAAAATGATTATTTATTACGCACATCATATGGCATAATACACACATGAATTTAAGTATCTCTTACACTATAGGAATGGAATTGAATCCTACCAGAGTTAAAAAGTCGCAAAATATGATAGATTAGTTTGTATTAAGAGGTCACTAAGAGAAAAGGATTTGGAGTAGAGCGGAAGGCAGAGATTATATTTTCCCCGAGTTTCGGTTATTATTAACGTTATATGGATACATTGCCGATGTCCCTGCTGAAGACCTCTCATGGGATGCGGTGTGATCAGAGAGAGAGAGAGAGAGAGAGAGAGAGAGAGAGAGAGAGAGAGAGAGAGAGAGAGAGCTTTTAAATCACACCTTTTAAATGATTTGTGGGTAAGGGCTTCACGTATGTTATTTTAGTCCAGGGTAGTTTATGTGGAGGTGTTAACGTAACTTGCACTTGGGTCTGTTAATTGTAAGACAACTACCATAGCTGGGACTGAGACACGTTATCCCCTGCATACTCTATATATATCTATATACAGTATGTCTCTATATATAAATAGATAGAGTGATCAACACAAAGATAGATGTGGACGTCATTGATGGGGTTAGGGCAATTATGTGCACCAATCCGAACACACCTCCGCTGCCATAAGGACCGCCCATTGTATACCTAACAGACTAGCTTGGGACGAGACAGAGGCGTGAGACTTCTCTTAAGCACTGTACATTACTACTGTTTATTCATTTCTCGTGTGTAATCTAGGATACATTACTTGTGATTGTTCATCTCTTATCCCTCATGTATAATTGGTATAATACCTTCAATAATGACTTTGCATTTGTTATATCGATAATGATAATTTAAGATTAATACATACCTTAATTAATAATACTTATTCATGATTTATGTATTATTAATAATAACTATGTTTTATTTTTAATAAGAGCTTATTAAAGCCTTTAGCTTAAGGGCTAAATAAAATAAATAGTCCACCTTCACAATTATTTGTCATTGTAAATTGTAAGAACACGGTATTTATTTTATAATAATAAAGGTTATTCAATTCAAATTCAAAAGTTCAGAGAGCACAAAATATTACAATTACAAGTTAGAAAAACAATGGGAATCATCTGGAGGAGCTTCCACATCAGAAAAGCAAACATCGTGCTAAAATTATGGAAGAGTCTAGCCCCACCAATAATTGAGTATTGCTCAGTACTTACATCTAAGAGGGTGGAGTGAAACTTTTTTATTTTCAAAATGCCTGTGTGTGGGAAAGCATCAATTTGCTAAAGAAATTATTCTCCTATTATTAAATTTAAGACGTGTACACTGAGCTCAAAGCTTCAGCCGAATAGCAAAAATGGTCGAATATTACCGTTTACCATACAGGTAAATGTGAAATTTCGGCCAAATTTCAGATCCACAATTTTTACATATGAAATATAATTTATTAAAGAATGCACAATTTCTATTTTGAGTAGTGTAATAAAATAGGTTTTAGACAGTATTTAGTAATCTTAGACTATCATCGCAACCAAAAAATTGTTGCCTGACATGTTTGAACATGTTTGAACCTGTTAGTAGAATCACGCGTTTAACAGCTGTTAGTGTAGTACCAGGTGTTAGTTTCTGCTAGTCTGTCACCAACTGCACACACGCTGTTGTTGTTCCCTATTTCCTCCTTTCTTTGTGCTATATCGTGATTAGCTTTAGTTGATTTTTCACTGCTATTTAATAAGGGACATATTAAAGAGTCTCACATTCTTCTCTATTCTTTTAGATTAGACAGTGTAACAGAGAATAGCTGTTTGACCAACAAAATGGCAACAAAAACAAGTGACTGTATTTGTCCAGTATTAGGAGCTCCTGCTGAACTTAGTGAAACAGTGTTGCCAACCTTTTATGATGTGCTGAAGTACTGCCTTTTTCTGAATAATAAAATGAAGAGTGAAGGAACTGAAAACCTGTTTTTAATATTATTGCCAATTTAGTTGCATTGAAAATTGAAGATCTTTGGGCTAAATCTTCACTTCCCATATTTCACACCACAGAATAGTTGAACTTATCAAAGAATGTAATGGAAAGTACCTAAAGTTGTTGAAACAGCCAAAGAAGCGAAAAAGCAGTGCTTCATATGTAGCACGCGTCAAGACTTTCGTAAATGAGAGCCGATCTAAGGTATTTGACGTTGCAGCTTGCAAATATAAGTGCTTCAGTGAATGTATTTGCAAAAAGCAGCAAAAGGTGTTTCTAGCTAAGAGGGACTTTCGAACAGACCAATCTAGAATTATATTATATAACATAAAATTCAGGAATTTTCTGCCATTTTTCAATATTTTTAGCGAAATTTACTCATAGTAACAAACATTCTAGAAGGAAATTTGTATCACATAATCATTATCGTAGACATACAGGTTATCCTTACCCTCAGGCTTTCTGGAATATGATTGAAATGTCACATTAAGCGAATGGTGATATTCAACAATATGTGTTATAGTTCTGAAACTTTAAACTCAGTGTGCACATCTTAAATTTAATAATAGGAGGATAATTTTTAGCACATTGATACTTTCCCCAATATGCATCCTTCCCACAGCCAAGCATTTTGAAAATTAAAAAAAAATTCTCACTCCACCCAAAGTCTTACAAGCCCATACAGAAAACGAGACATTGCAAATATAGAAGTCCTACAAACAGTGGTGGATCAGGGAATTTTCAAAGGGGAGACCACTTTAGGGGCGCCGTGGGATCCAAAGCTCCTTATACCTTTACAATACCAGTGCTTAGCCAGAAAACACACTTTTTTTCATTGGATTGAGCATGTGTTATTCAGACTGATTTTGTAAAACTTATAACACCGGTTTTAATTGCTAGATATTTGCCGAAAGTTTTTTTTATAAGCTCAAGTTTTATCGCCAATTAAATCAAGTGTTGAAATTTGGAAGAAACTAGTTTGCGTTGAACATTAACAAACCTCTGAAAATATAATATTATTCATGGCCCATGAGGCGCCATTCCTTCTGACAGGGGCGCCAAAATAGGCACCTAGAATCAAAAGGTCCCTCTCCCCCCTTAAATCCACTACTGCATACAAAGCACTTTTAGTCTAAGATAGTAGAAACAAAAGGTGAAGCGAGGGGTTTGTTCCTAATCTCAGCATCTAAATAGAAACACAGTGGTTTGAGAGATGAGACAGATTTTTACTGTCCCAACTGCGGTGGGAAAGGGGGCGATGAAAACGAGGATGGAAAATATGATACCTTAGAATCTGAAATCCAAAACTCTTTAATGTCCTGCCCAAAGAACTAAGGAATCTCCAGGACACCAACCTGAGTAATTTCAAGAACCAGCTGGACTGCCTGGACAGGTGCATATTCTCTGACCAGCCATGCGTGGCTGGCTACGAGGCGGGCTGCTACAAAGGGGTAGACCCCCAGGCCGATCTTGAAACGTCGTTCAAACCCTCATACAATTAAGGAAGTATATATATATGAAAATAATTTCACGAAAGTAACACGTGAATAATATTTATGAAAATATTTATAAATAATATTTATGCGTGTACATAGGGAAAGCCCCAGGTTTTAAGTTTAGTATTTATCGGAAAAAGCAAAAAAAATTTCCTACGTACACTTTTACTCCGGACATGACACCCCCATCAAGAAAGCCACATTTTCTTCAATGTTTCTCCGCGCACTTAGGATCGCCAGTCCGGAATACATGGATCACAAATTAGAAAAAAACAACAGTATTGGAAGTGATTTGTGTTTCCCACCAGCTATTTTGGAATCTTGTCTTAACAAGGCAAAACGAACTTTCTATCGTGTGAATAACCCCAACACTTTGTCGAAGAATATTTTAGTACTTCCATTTTTCCAGGCTTTATAGGTATTGCTAATGTACTTAAACTTTTGAACATTAATGTAGTATTTTCATATGATAATATTGTGAAAATTTTCATTATAAAGAATAGTCTTACCAATAATTCAGGCATTATCTATAAAATTGGTTGTAAACAATGTGCCTTCTTTACATTGGACAGACTGGGAAAAGATTTGAACACGCGTGTAAAACACCATCAATATTCTGTTAGACTGGAACAGTCATCCAATGCCCTTTTGTCCATTTATCAGAGTTGTCCCATTGTATTAATTGGAATAATGCTTCAGTTTTGTTTCACTCAAGCAACATTGTTAATATAAATATTCTTGAGTGAGTCTGCCATTATTCAACTTACAAACAATTTCAACTTTAGCCAGGGTCTTTTTTCTCTTAATCCTGTTGTTTTGAATTCGTTCAGAACGAATTTAGACAAGAAGGGCAAAGTGCGTCGTTCTTTACATTAATTATACTGTGTTGTTTGCAGTTAAAATGTATATATGTACGGCATGCAAAGGTGCCCCCTCAGGGCATTGGTTTCTGCTCATACGTAGGAGAATTACGACTTCTGATTGATCGAGGTCCATGGTGTAGTGGATGGCATATCTGACCGGCAATCGGATGATCCCGGGTTCGATTCCCGGGTGGTACCTCATTTTTCATTTGTTCGTTTTCCCTCCTCATCTTGTGCGGAACGCTCTTCTACACAAGCGTCGGTCTTTACATATATATATATATATATATATATATATATATATATATACTGTATATATTAGAGTGGAGTGAAAAATAATCTTTTTTTTTTGGCTTCCGCGATAAGTGCGAAAGTTACGACTTAGTTAAAGAATAATACTTTCAAATTTTTATCCTGATATTTATTCATCTTCAAGTCCCGCATTGAACTTGAAGTTTCACTCAAAACTAGTATAAGAGTGAAAATTCTCAGTTATTGTGGTTTCTGTTTTTCACGTTTATATAAATAAGTTTATTTATTATATGAGTATGTAAATACGAAATATACTCTAAAAATACAGCTCTTCGCTGATTGCAACAATTTTCTACTGCAATCACCCAGAACTCACCACGAGGAGGTAGCTGCATATCGAGTTCCACCCTTTCCTACCCATCCACCCAACCATGTAGGAAATATATCTAATATATAAGAGAATATATATATTACATATTCTCTTCTAAATATATCTTGTCAGATCCACTTGTTTATTTGTTTAATTTGTACTGTGACTTAGTTTCAAATTTTTGCATAAGTTTTCTAGACTGAATTGTTAATCTAATAAATCCGTCACGATTTATTTCACTATAAACAGCTGCCGATGCCTCTGTTACCAGTTTCACCCCTCGTTCAACTGATTGTGTGTGGCAGGGATATTTTGTTATCTCAGTATTTAATTCTCCTCCAGAGATCAAAGTCCGAAGATAGTCGTTGGACAGGTGCTTAGTGAATGGAGGCTGAAACCTTTCCGTGGAGCTCCAGTCTATCATGCCGGTGTAGTCAGTTGCTTCAAAGTGCAACTTTGGTGCCTTAAATTGTCGAATACAGACAGCTGCATCAGAAGTTTCCCTGGCTTTCATTATTCTTCTAATTGCTTGCTCGCGAATATGCTTTCGGTTGTCGGTAATCATACTCGGAATCAAATTCTCAGAGTGTGCAAAGTGAACATTCCTTTGGATGACAGGTTGAACAATTGTTTTCAAATCATTCTGCAAATAACGACACTTTTCAATCATAGAAAACAGATGTTTTGCTCCAAACGTACAATCTGAATTGATCTTGATAGAGAACTAACACGAAGCATATACTTTTGCGACGAAGGTAGACAATATGATAAGCTTTTTAGATGGTACTGCGAAAGCGACATACAGACGAAGGATTCGGTTTGCTGTGGTTAGCCATCTAGAATGAGAAATTGGACCTGGGTTACGGTTAGCTAGATTGGACGTGACCTTCCCGCATGAAACAGCACTGCAAATATCTTTCAGATACTTTTGATCACTACTCAGGTCAACAACGTCGTCCAATTGTTCAGGTAAGATGATAATGATTGACTTAAATTTGACAGGAGGCATGGTTTCACAGTTAACTAGCTGTTTACCAATTGTGCCTGTGAAAGATGTAGGACCTCGAGTACCACCATCCAGGTGATGCAGCAGATGTATCAATGGTAGTTCATTCGTATGTAGTAAGCACACCATTCTCTGCAAGAGTTTTTCTAAATGTTCCTCAAGTTTCCGTATCACACCTCCTTTCTCGCCAGTGTTGATGATTGTTCCATCGCAACCTACAACGATAAGAGCATTAATATCAAAATCATTTCTTTACAGAAAATTCAGGATCGCCTCAGCCGTACCCTTGGCTGATCCTGATGAAAGAGTCACATGGCCTATGCACTTGGAGCAAGGCTCTTCTATTAGAGTTATGTGTTCTTCAGAAACAGCTTGACGGACAAATTTGTGAGCTTTCTTCACTTGTGCTATGGTTTGATCCTTCCGACCATCGAAATAAATACCACTGAATAATTTTTCATGTAAGTATGACAGTGACAAATTTTTGCAGGTCTCTCCGGTGCTTACTTTGTTCACGTCGAATTTTACTTCGATCAATGACATGGGATTGTTCAGTATCTTTGATAATCCCGAGGTCTTCTAGTAATGCTGATGTTAATGCTGCTGTTGCTCTATCAGATATTCTATGCCTATCACGCTCTCGAGCAACAGTTGGGATGGGTGTTCGCATTTGTTTTGCTTTTTTTTCACTGTGAGTTTTTACAGCTGATGATTTTTTCTTGAAAAACTGTTCACGTGTGTTATGATCACAATCAGAACTGTTTTCAATCACTTCAAATGATGATTGAATACTATCCTCAGATTTTCCTGCGACTTTGTCTTTCTGTCCATTTCTGCAACAAGCCTTCTTTCTTTTTCTTTCAATTTCTTTGTTTTCACCACATCAACTCCTGCGATACACATTTTACTTTCTGTTCGCTGATCTCTCAGAAATAGCCTTTCATCAACAGAATCTTTTCGGTCTTTAGCGCAAGCACACATAGATAACTGTTTGCACTTACAGGCAGCAATGTCAAACAGTTTAGAATTACCTTCATCTCTAAATTTTGTTACTGGTGCAGAGTAGCTCTTAATCATGTGCCTGTTTTTATATCCTTTCAATAGCTTATTGTATTTCACTCGGACCTCTTTAACCTTATTAACTACACTTTTGTGAGCAATGGTGGGAATAGAAGCTTTTTGCCAGAGTGTTTCAACGCCAACTGCTACAGGCTCACAAATGTCTCTCAAAGATGGTTCCTTCCCACCTTCAGATGTCATTTCAGGTCGAAGCCACGTGTAATATCGCAGTACATCTCCTAGTGTTGGTAAAGTATTGCTTTTAAATTCACTGATTGAACCTAAAAAGAAAGGACAAGCAATTTTTCCGCGGGTTTTAACCTTCTTTGTATCCATTATACTTGGACAATATCAAAAACTGCAGAAAAAGACAAAGTTCAATAATGCACGGTCAGTTACAGAAGTGTGTGGCACATGACCTCACACAACGACAGCTCAAATGACAGTAATGAATGACTCGTGTCTACTGTCTATTGACTGAGTTGGCAATCACAGCGGCCTGTTGCCAGATGTACGATAAGAAAATCAGTAAATCGTATAACATTGAGACCTCTTGCGGGACCTGAAAACATGCTTGAAATACAGGGTGTCCCAGAATTAACTATCTATTTCAATGAAATCGGACAAATTTTTTAAAAACACACTTTTATTTATGTTTATCATGTTTAATATGTGTTAAAAATGTATAAATTTTTAAATTTTTTTCATAATTTTATTTTCATAATTTTTTCATAGTTTTTCATAGTTTTATTTTCATTCTCTTTCAGAACCCTATTAATAATGAATACACAAGAACGCATCTTTGTTGTAACATCCCGTATCAAAGGAATGCAATGTAATGAAATCAGAGAAAACTTTACAAGAAGATTCCA
Source organism: Bathynomus jamesi (assembly GCA_023014485.1). Taxonomy (NCBI): domain Eukaryota; kingdom Metazoa; phylum Arthropoda; class Malacostraca; order Isopoda; family Cirolanidae; genus Bathynomus; species Bathynomus jamesi. Next base: position 798,131 of record JAJOZX010001220.1, on the reverse strand, counting down.
CAGAACCGGTCCTACAGACAAAGCGATTCGTGAACTTGTGAACAAATTTAAAAGAACTGGATCCGTACACGACGAGGTGGGAAGAGGACGCCCAAGGACAGCACGTAACAGTACCGAACAGGTACGACAATTGTTTGAGGATGAACCAACAACTTCGGTTAGGGAGGCCGGTCGAAGACTCAACATATCCAAGACAACAGTTCATAGAATCTTGCGTTCGACACTGATGAAAAAGGCTTTGATACGGGATGTTACAACAAAGATGCGTTCTTGTGTATTCATTATTAATAGGGTTCTGAAAGAGAATGAAAATAAAACTATGAAAACTATGAAAAAATTATGAAAATAAAATTATTAAAAAAATTTAGAAATTTATACATTTTTAACACATATTAAACATGATAAACATAAATAAAAGTGTGTTTTTAAAAAATTTGTCCGATTTCATTGAAATAGATAGTTAATTCTGGGACACCCTGTACAGAAATATTTTGCGTGTTATATGTTTGGTACAATAGGTAACTTTTAAACATATCGCCGGAAAAATCAAAGAAAATTTTTTTTCACTCCACCCTTATATAATATATATATATATATATATATTATATATATATATATATATAGTTTGCTTGTCCCTTTCGGGGAATGGACGTGTTGTGTCTCTCTCTTTGTATTAACACCCAAATAAGAATGGAATAAACTACTCGGTAAATTCATTAAAATTAAGAAAGTGCAATACAGTTTACATAAATTAATTATCACCAGTTTAGCGTATATATTTAAATCGTAATACGGTTGGCATTCGAGAAATTTTTAAACAAAGCAGGAAAAAGGTCATAAAACGCAAAGGTCAGAAAACCCTCGTGACCATTGAAAGGAAAGAAAAGAGAAAGAAATGAAAAAAATAACTTGTGTGTGTATTTCTTTTAACGATAATTAATGAAGAGAATGACCATGGGTTCAAATTCTCACTTAATCTGCAATTTGGGTAATCTGGAAACAACTGAAAATGCAGCAGTAAGATGCGATTTCTGTCAAAAACTGCACGACGTTAGCTGCATGAATTGGGATGATAGGAAAATATCTCTCGTCTCGAACGCGAAACAGATCTTGGAAATCAAATTTCTGTGTGACGCATGTACACAGACTGTAATCTCCTTTGCGGTATTTAAAGAAATGGAGATAGCAAATTCGAGTGTTACAAAAAAAGAAGGAATAATGGAGAAACAAGACTCCCGAAATGTCCCAATGAAAATTCGGGTTGATGAGAGAGAAGATGAAATAACGAATAACAATATAATAACGAATAACAATATAATACGGAATGAAGACATAGATGAAAGAAAAGAGATAAGTAAAAGTTGCGAGGTGGTAAAACTGCCCAACGAAAAAAATGATAAAAAGATAAAAACTAAAAACGTAGGAAATAAGCAGCCAAAGAAAAATAATGATAATATCAAAATTAAGAACATAGAAAGTAATCAGATAACAAGAAGTAGAAGCGTAGAAAATACCGTCTGTACTGCAGATATCGGAATGAGCAATGCATCCATGCACATCCCACATTATCTAACACACATTACACAAGAGGATATTGCAAATTTGAAAAAAGTCCAAGTTCCACCATCTTATTTTCTGCAACACCTATGCAAGATATGGGAGGTGCAAATACGGACAAAAATGCCGTTACCACCACCCTCAAAGGAACCCGACAGGTGAGCAGACGAAACCAGTAACAAAGAGGGTTACCAAATTTTTTAGATGTAGCCCACACAACTCAACTATTGAATACCATCCAACAAATACAAAGCCAACTGACAAATACAGGGATCCGAGATCCGTACGGAAAGCATACAAAAAGACAGTACATGCGAAATCGGGACAGCGGTTATCGAAACATATAAAGAGAGGAAAATTCTCGGAGGATCACAAGGCAACGAAACCGGTACCACCATTAGAAAATGAATCGGAAACACAATTATGTAAAAACGAAAGGGAAAAAATAATAATCCTAGCCAACATTCAGGGTCTTAAATCAAACCATTTCCCGGACAAAATTTTATACCTGAAAGGACTCGTGCAAGAAGCCCAAAGCAGATTTTGCATGCCTTAGGGAAACTCATCTAAAGGACTGCCAGGCGAACTGTGAAAACTGTGAGTTCTGTATTGACAAAAAAGAAATACAAATTGACAACTATAACATCCTCCGAGCCGACAGAACATTGAGACACAAAGGAGGATGTGCTATTTACACATGCGAAAGGCATATGGTAGAAATGACTATAAGTACCTCAAACAGCTTCGTAGAATGTGTAGCAGCAAAAGTTGAAAAATTAAATATGGTACCAATTGTAATGTACAGACCCCTGAACACGCCAGCCTCAAAATTCTCTGTGGTGATTTTAATTTTCCATTCATGAAATATAAAAGGATAGGAAAAAATATATGTATATACCAGGACAAGTGGGGCACACAGGATGACCAGGAGCAGGTAAAGATACCACAAGCTCTAGCTGATGAATTTATGTTAACACAAGAAATAACAGAAAACAAGAAAAAACAACTGCCTGGATTGGTTATTCACAAACAACAGCAACGTAATTGATAATGTAGAAATATCTCCCAACGATGATACCGGATCACAACATTATTGAAATAACAACCAATATAAAAGCAACAGGAAAGGAAAGAACACGAACAACAGAAAGAAGCAAATTCGAAATTTTTTATTTTCACTCCAAATGTATAAACTGGGAAGGTGTTGCATCCAGCATGGAAGTAATAGATTGGAAAGCCGTCTTCGAGGCCAAGACAACGGAAGAGATGCTAGTGACCTTAGAGGAGAAGACGCTGGGAATTGTGGAAAGACATGTCCCAAAAATACAACAAAGAGGAAAGAGAAGCTGGTTCAAGAGACAAAAGAGGTCATTGTTCCGAAAGAGAAAAAGAGCGACTGCAAAATTAAGTAACTATAAAGATAACATCAGAAAAATATTAAATGATAAACTGCAGAGTATCGATTGCATCATACAGGAACTAACTGAGAAGCATACAGAAAAAGAAGACGACGCTATAGAAGCGATAAATGTTAACTCAGAGTACTTCTATAATTTTGCAAAAAGGAAGTCGAAAACCCATGCGACTATCGGACCTTTGAAAAACGAAAACAGTACTTTATCTGATGATCTAACAGAAGTATCTGAAATATTAAGAGCTCAGTACGAATCATCTTTCAGTATCCCAAAAACTGACAAACTGATATGCGATAGAAACGCGTTCTTTGAAGAAGAACTACAAGGGGAAAGTATAACGGACTTCGAATTTACGACAGATGATATTACACAAGCTATATGGAAACTAAAAGCACACTCAGCGGCAGGACCGGACAAATGGAATGCCACACTGATCAAAAACTGCAAGAATGCAATCGCTGAGCCCCTATATTGGATATGGAGACGATCACTAGACACGGGAGAAATACTGGGCATCCTAAAGAGCGCGAACATAGTCGTACAATATAAAGGACGAGATCGATCCGAGGCCAAAAACTATAGGCCAGTGTCGCTTACATCTCATCTCACTAAAATATTTGAAAGAATAGTTAGACAGAAAATCTATGAGTTTTTGGAAACTCAGAAAAAATTAAATGATAACCAACATGGGTTTCGGTCAGGCAGATCATGCCTATCACAACTAATGGAACACTACAACATTATTGATGCACTGGAAAGTAATGAAAACTATGATGTAATATACACAGACTTTGCCAAAGCGTTCGACAAGTGTAACCACGGAATCGTAATACATAAACTGAAATATATGGGAATAATAGGAAAAGTAGGGAAATGGATATATAATTTCCTGAGTGAGCGGCGGCAAGTCGTTACAGTACAAGGAATATCTTCATCAGAATCAAAGGTCCTCAGCTCAGTACCACAAAGAACAGTATTAGCTCCACTACTCTTCATAATCATGCTAACTGACAAAGATGAGGACATTACCAGAGACAGCACAGTAACATCCTTTGCCGATGACACAAAGATCAGTAGAAAAATAAGAAACCCAGAAGGTATAGGATCTCTACAAACCGACATGAACAGAATCTACAAGTGAAAGGAAGACAACAATATGAAGTTTAACACTGAGAAATTTCAGCTGTTACGGTACGGGAAAAGAGGGGACCTAAAATCCATGGAATATTATACCGTAAGTGGACAGGAAATTCAGAGAAATTCTAAAGCAAAAGATTTAGTGGTTGTAATGACTGATGATGCGAAATTTGAAACACAAAATAAGATCGCAGTAAACAGAGCAAAGAGAATAACTGGGCAGATACTGAGAACCTTTAAACGAAGAGATAGGAATATAATGAGTCCTCTACTGAAAACACTGATCATATCCAAATTCGAATACTGCTTGATCCTAACATCCCCATATAAAAAAGAAGACATTAGACAGCTAGAAGGGATTCAAAGAAGCTTCACAGCCAAGATCAATGGATGCAAAGAACTAAATTACTGGGAAAGGTTACGCGAATTAAACCTATATTCACTGGAAAGGAGAAGAGAGAGATACACCATTATTTACACTTGGAAAATAATGGAGAAACTAGTCCACTCGGGATCTTACTCTGAAACCTGTAACTCCCCAAACAACAGTGGAAAGTAGAAAAGGAAGACTGTGTCTTGTTTCCAAATTAAAGGCGAGACAGGGAACATCCTTAACCTTGAAAGAAAATAGTTTTGTTGTGAGAGGACCAAAACTGTTTAATCAGCTGCCCAAAGACCTAAGGAACACGAGTGGTGTTGCGGTGGACATCTTCAAAAGAAGATTAGACGCCTTGCTCAGAACAATCCCCGATGAGCCGGGCGTACCTGGCTGTGAGGTGGAGAGTACAAGAAACCAACTCACTATTTCACCAGGCCAACTCGAGAGGAGGGGCGACAAGCATGACCTTCGTGAAATGAGGAATCATCGTACGGAACATTTGAAATGTTCCGTGCGATGATTCCTCATTTCACGAAGGTCAAGCTTGTTGCAATATATATATATGATGCAAACCCACAAGGAAAAAGAAAAATTATTCCAAGGCCTTTCGTGTGTTCAGAAGTACACCTAGTCAGGGAATGAAGGGTGGAGGCACGATAACCAAAAATATATATACAACGGAATAGAAAAACAAAAAGATTAACACAAGATTAAGAAGAGGTCATTAGAGACAAAAGGTATTTTAACAAGATATTGTCAATTTTATACATTCCCGTACTTTTATTGAAATTATTTTTAAAATGGATAAATGCACATTCTAGAATATTCCTTTCGATTACATCTATGTTTTTAACGAGAGTTTTAGAACTATCCCACTTAATACTATGATTACATCTATACATATGGTTAAACAATGCATTACAATTATTTTCTGAACTACACGCATATTTACTGTAGGCTGTTTTACCCTAATATCTAACGTTTTACCCGTTTGGCCTATATATACTAAGTCACATTGTGTACATCCGATCGAATACACCAACCAACCAGATTATCCGGGCTATTCTTTATTAAGCGTGATTTTACAGTATTATTATATTTAAAGACTACACTGATACCAATTGCTTTTAGTAAAGTAGGAAGATATTGAAAATTTACATGGTAAGGTAGGCTAAGGATATTTTTACGCTCAAATTCCTTTACAGTACTGTAAAGGAATTTCAGCGTAAAAATGAACACCAGTGTATATTTATCATGGAATTTAGTAGTCAATTTGCACTTTAATAATTGCACGTAGCATGTGAGCGTAAAAATTGTTTAACCATATGTATAGATGTAATCATAGTATTAAGTGGGATAGTTCTAAAGCTCTCGTTAAAAACATAGATGTAATCGAAAGGAATATTCTAGAATGTGCATTTATCCACTTTAAAAATAATTTCAATAACAGTACGGGACTGTATAAAATTGATAATATCTTGTTAAAATACCTTTTGCCTCTAATCAACTCTTATTAATCTTGTGTTAATCTTTTTGTTTTTCTGTCCCGTTGTATATATTTTTTGGTTATCGTGCCTCTACCCTTCATTCCCTGACGAGGTGTGCTTCTGAATACACGAAAGGCCTCGGAATCATTTTTATTTTTCCTTGTGGGTTTGCATCATTCATTCATTCATTTCACGTGTGTACTTGTGAAATTCATCCCATATATATATACATATATATATATATATATATATATATATATATATATATATATATATATATATATATGGTTTCAGTACGTGCATTATTCAATTTTTCAGTAAGATCCATGGAATTTTTTACATGTGAATCAGAGATAGTTCCGAGAATGGGGGACAAGACTTTAACAAGCCATTTGGAGAGTTTATAAGTAATAGAGCCCACCGAGCTAATAATAATAATAATATATATATATATTATATATATATATAATATATATATAATATATATATATATATATATATATATATAGTTGTTTCAACCTTTCAAATGTTCCGTGCGATGATTCCTCATTTCACGAACGTCAAACTTATTGGAATATATATATATATATATATATATACATATATATATATATATATAAGCAAACAACCACAGGGAAAAGGAAAAGGAAACACGAAGTCCGAGCGCTTTCGTGATATTCACATCTTCAAGGAGAAACAGAAAATATCTAAAATATCTAATATTGTCCTATTTTCTGTTTCTCCTTGAAGATGTGAATATATCACGAAAGCGCTCGGACTTCGTGTTTCCTTTTCCTTTTCCCTGTGGTTGTTTGCTTATTAATAAAATCACGTGTTATTCTGTGATTTTAGTGCATATATATATATATATATATATATATATATATATGTGTGAGATGATTTTTATTCGTCTGACCATGACAATAGTATATCGAATAGAATCGTTGGATGAATAAAAAATCGACCGATATATTCACTTTAATTAAGCAGTATTATTAAATTTGTAGATCACTTATATCCTATTAGTTTTTAGTCCAAACTTTGACTTTTATAATATTAATTACTATAATTAATTTTTTTTTAATAAATTTATAAAATTAACTGCAAAATAAAAATGTCAAGCATAGAGAATTATTGTCTTTTTTTTTTAGTAAATGCATTGTCTCTTATATACCGGGTGTCCGAGAATTATCTGTACAATATTTGGCTGTTATTAAAAGTCAACCATGAAGTGTAGAAATTCCAGTGTTGTCTCATTTTACAGAGAATCTCATTAAGATTTTTCTGATACCACGTTTTGACAAGTTTTTTAGAAATGTACGCGGGTGACAGACATTGATGATTTAAAAGCAAGAATCACAGCTGCTATTGAGCGAATTGATGTGGATATGCTGCAGCGTACATGGCAACATTTGGAGTATCGATTGGATGTTTTGCGAATCACTAATGGTGCACATATCGAATGTTTGTAACAACGTTACTTTAATAAAAGAAACTATTGAAAATACAGATTCTAAATAATCTTGTTTAAGAATTTTACGTGTGTTATCAAGAATTTTATTAAAAGATGAAATTGTACAGATAATGTTCGGACACACTGGAATTTCTAAAAAACTTGTCACAATTTGGTATCAGAAAAAACTTAATGAGATTCTCTGTAAAATGGGACAAAACTGGAATTTCCACACTTCATGGTTGATTTTTAATAACAGCCAAAAATTGTACAGATAATTCTCGGACACCCTGTACCTACATAGTATTTTATGGAAAATTATGTCCTTACCCAAGAAATATGTGGAGCGACTGGAAAAGAGAACGTTTTGGATTTAATTTTGACAAAAAATAGTGATACAGTAATAAATAAAAATGCAACGTAAACCAATTGTTCTGATCATATACAAATATCGATATACAAATAGAATCCGGAGCTAGAAAACAAAAAATTCGTCAGAGAGAGAGAGAGAGAGAGAGAGAGAGAGGAGAATTTTGAAGGATTAAAATATGAATTTAGTGAAAGTAGACTGAGCAAGTATAAATTCAGAAATAATGAAAGTAGATTGGTAGTTGATACTTCGCGAAAGAACGTCGGAAAAAGTACAACTTATAATAGAAAGTGAAACTAAATCTATTGTTAAAACATGTTTCGAAAAGAGAAGAAAGTAAATGTAGTAAACCCCGGGAACAATCGGAACAGTATTTAGACAACGGAAACAAACAATAAAAAAATATCCACGGATGCAAAACTGAAGCAAGGAGGCTCAAACTAGAAAACAAGCGACACGAAATAAGCTAGACCCGATACAATTACTCGTATTCATTCACAACACAAACGAGGGGAAAATCAAGGTAGCAGAAAACATAAAAAATAACCCAAAATATCAGGTTGTAACATAAATTCTGCTCGATTAGAAAACGGACGATAGCTAATAGAATAACCAAAATAATGTAAAATAGTTTTAGAAATGTTGCAAAATACACGCGGCGACAGGTTCGCACAGGTTTTATCACGATACAGAATGATATAGAATGACTTAGGCTAATGTAGGTTTAGGCTAGTGTAGGATTAGGCTAATGAATATTTTCTCTGGCGTTTTTCATACAGTTACAACGCCACCCCTACGATATTACAGTAATTGAAAAAGCATGGGGCCCACGAAAGAGCATATTCGACATTTGATGCTGTATGAGTTCCATAAAAGATCTAACGCTAGTGAATCGCAAAAGCATTCAAAGAGTTTATGGAAATGATGTGAGCGAATGGATGTGTAGGAGATGGTTTGAGAAGTTCAGAAATGAAGACTTCAATCTGAAAGATTATCAACGAACAGGACGACCAAATGAGTTAGATGAAGAGGTGCTGAAACCAAAAGTGGAGGAAAACCCAACGGTAACTGTAAGAGAACTTGGCCTGCAACACGGCGTTAGCCATATGACCATTCATCGTCATTTGGAGCTGTTAGGAAAAGTAGTGAAGGTTGGAAAATTGGTTCCGCATGATTTGTCACAAGCCAATCTTCAACATCGAATCGATATTTGCACATCACTGCATTCTCGACAACTGCAGGCACCGTTTTTGAATCGGATCGTCACTGGGGATGAAAAATGGGCCCTTTATAACAATATTAAGCGTCGACATCAGTGGCTTAGCCGTGAAACAAAGCCTGAACCTCAGCCAAGGAATGGACCACATCCAAAGAAAACTTTGCTATGTGTTTGGTGGGATATGCAAGGAATTATTCATTTTGAGCTTCTGCCAGATAACCAAACAATCACAGCTGAAGTCTACTGCCAACAACTCCAACGACTGAAGATGGCATTACAAGAAAAACGTCCTGCATTAATTAATCGCAGAGGTGTTCTATTCCACCAGGATAACGCGCGCCCTCACACTGCTCGAATCACCACTGCCCAATTGGAGGCATTTGGTTGGGAAAAAATGCCTCATCCACCTTATTCTCGGACATCGCACCTTCAGACTACCATTTATTCAGAAGTCTGCAACACCACCTAGATGGACAAAAGTTGCAATCCAGGGAAGCTATCGAAAACGAAGTGATCGCTTTTTTTAACTCGAAACCAAGGGATTTCTTCGAACGTGGCATTAAAAAAACTTTTCTACAGGTGGGAGGAGGTTACAGAAAAAGAAAGGAATTATATTGATGATTAATTTGTCATTATGTCATTTAATTTTTGTTGTAAATAAACTAAAATTCGAGCAAATTTGACCTTATAAATCCTTTAATTTTTGTTCTGAATGAACTAAAAAATCGAGCAGAATATATGTTACAACCTTATACATTTACGCTTCTGCGAAAAGAAAAATGAAATGTAAAGAGGGTATTGGTCCGTTTATTGGTCCGTTAAGAGATAGAGTAAATAAAAAGTACACAAAAATATGCAAATGACCCAGAAGAGATGGGCAGGTTGCTTTAGGAACAATTCAACTCGGGGTTCAGTCCCCTAAGCCCAAGATGAAAATAGTAAAACCAGATGAATTATTTGCCATACATAAACATCAGCCATGAACAAGTACGGACATGATAATGGATTTTGAATTCTTGGGAGAGAACATAATTAAGAGTCACGCAAACACAAGAAATTTCAGCACTAGGGCCAGACACCTGGAGTGCCATGTTTCTCAAGAAATGCAAAGAGAGTATAGCGAAACCTCTACACCTATTCTGGAGGAAATCACTCGACACAGGGAAAATCTCACTTCCATTAAAGAACGCGAACATTGCCCCCTTATTCAAAGGCGGAGACAGAACAACGTCTAAGAACTATCGACCAGTAGCTCTCACCTTATAAGATGTTTTAACATGTAATTAGAGACAAAATTACTTACTACTCATACCAGCAACGAAAGAATTTTCAGTCCGAACCACAACATGGCTTAAGGGCTGGTAGATCATGCCCATTACAGTTATTAGACCACCAAAAAAAATATTAGAAACATTGTATTGAGGTCAAAATATACTGTACATGTAATATACACCGATTTTGTTAAAGCCTCCGATAAATGTGATCGTGGAATCATAGCACACAGACTTAAGAATACAGGAGCTATTGAAAAGTTGGGACGATGGATATTTAATTTCCTAAGTCAAAGAACACAAACCGTCGTAGTAAATGGATTTAAACTTAAAATTTGAGAAGTCGTCAGCTCCGTCCCACAAGGTACAGTATCAACTCCTTTGCTGTTTATCATAATGATTACAGACGTTGATACAGATATTAAGGGTAGTATTGTATCGTGTTTCGCGGATGACACAAAGGTATGCGAGGAAATATCAAATAGAGATGACATAGAAAAATTACAAAACGACAGTGAAACATTATTCAGTTGGGTGGGAGACAACAATACGAAGTTCAATGTAGAAAAATTTCAACTTACAAGATTTGGTAAAAGAAGATGCTACGAAATAAAGGATACAGAATACCACAAGACGAACTGATAACACCACATTCATAAGTCAGGGATATTGGTATAATAATGTCATCGGATGCAGAATTCAGAGAACATTGCAACATTAAAGTTACAACAGCTAGAAAAATAATGGGAATTATCTGGAGGAGCTTCCATAGCAGAAAAGCAAACATCATGATAAAATATGGAATAGTTTAGTCCTACCCATAATTGAATATTGCTCAATACTCAAAAGCCCATACAGAAAATTAAACATTGCAAACCTGGAGGACCTAGTTTAGAGGACATATCTTTCCCCTATCTTTTTACGTCTAATATAGAGGAAAGAAAGGTGAACACAACTAGGCTTGATACAAACCCTGAAACTCTACTTCCTTTAAAGAAGACATGTGATACACAGTAATATACGTATGGAGAATACTCGAGGATTGTGTCCCTAATCTTAAAAATAAAATAGAAACACACTGGAATGAGAGAAGAGGAAGATTCTCTACTGTTTCAACTGCAGTGGGACAGGGGACCACAAAACCGAAGATGGAAAATAGTTTCAGAATACGTGGTCCAAAACTGTTTAATGTGCTATCGAAAGAACTGAGGAACTTCTAGAACCATGGGCGTCGATTGCGGGGGAACGCAGGGGACATGTCTCCCCCACTCTTTATAAAGGGGGGGACAACCTACCAGTTGTCCCCCCACTTTCGGGGATGAATTGCTATAAATGCTAACTATTAATGGTACCTAATAAGACGTTATATGTCGAGTTATATGCATATACAAATGTAATAGCAATATTATAAATTATTGTCATGAACACCAGTGTATATTTATCATGGAATTCAGCAGTCAATTTGCATTTTAATAATTGCACGTAGCATTTGTGTGTTCTTGGTCATTAATACGCGACATGGAAATATGTTAAATAAACGGTTTTGTTACGTATCATTTTCAATATCAAAGTGTGATCAAAGTGCAGTTTATTTGTTTTATATTTCACGAACATATTTTGTTATCAGTTTATGTACAGTGCTTACAATAAGTCTCGCGCCTCTGTCTCGTCCAAAGCTAGTCTGTTAGGTATAAAATGGGCGGTCCTTATGGCAGCGGAAGTGTGTTCGGATTGGTGCACATAACACTGCCCAACAAAAAAACATTGTTTTGCTGCTGATTTAATTCTAAGACCTGTTTCTGGATAATATTCATGTGCTGATTTCAAAAATCACCTTAGATTTTGTCCATCACATCATGTTTTCATGCAATGCAATATGCCTATTTTGGGTGATCCATGAAGGGCGCTTATCAAAATTGATGATTTTTGAGACCTGTTAACAGCTGTTTTGCTGTTAAAATTTTATCTGTGGAATACGTAAATCTGTGCATTAAATCTAAAGGTTATGTACAACATATTAAAATCTTGGGTATCTGTGATTTCCCCAGGTGTGAGCGTGACGTCATGATCTGAGAGAGATTTCCCATTTGCGGAGTGAGAGCAGCCGGTCCGCTAGTGACGTTACTTGTAAACTTTCAGCAGTTGGGTTGCAACATGAGCATTAAAGTTCACTATCTCAACAGTCATCTGGATAAATTTCCAGAAAATCTTGGTGATGTTAGTGAAGAGCAAGATGAAAGGTTCCACCAAGATATCAAAGTGATGGAAGAACGATACCAAGGAAGATGGGATACCCATATGATGGCTGACTACTGCTGGAGCCTGCAAAGAGATTGTCTTGACATCTCTCATTCTAGGAAGTCCTATAAGAGAAAATTTATCAGCACTGAAAAGTAAGAATACAAGAAAAAGACAATGTTAAGAAAACTGGTCCCGTGCTTGCTTTAATATGGATTCATTTTTTGCTTATTTAAACACTTTTAATCACTTTGTGTCAATATTACCATTGTATATTAAAGTTCACTCCCTGCACAATTGTTTACTTTTCCATGCTGATTCTGAGTATGTAAAAATTTATTTTTTGAAAAGAAAAAAATTGGGCATAACCCTGCCAAAATGCGATATCTCCAAAATATCCGTATTTGATTGCTCGAAAACCTGACGTGATAGGCAAAAACTAAGATGATTTTTGAAATCAGCACACCAAAGTTACCTAAAAACAGGTGTTAGAATTAAATCAGCAAAATTGGTGTTGGGCAGTGTAATTGCTCTAACCCCATCAATGACGTCCACATTATCATTGTGTCGATCACTCTATCTATTTATATATAGAGACATACTGTATATAGATATATATATAGAGTATGCAGGGGATAACGTGTCTCAGTCCCAGCTATGGTAGTTGTTTTACAATTAACAGTCCCAAGTGCAAGTTACGTTAACACCTCCACATAAACTACCCTGGACTAACATAACATACGTGAAGCCCTTACCCAGAAACCATTTAAAATGTGTGATTTAAAAGCTCTCTGTCTCTCTCCGTGTGTCCCTCTGTGTGTCTCTCTCTGTGTGTGTGTGTCTCTCTGTGTGTCTCTCTGTCTCTGTCTCTCTCTGTCTGTCTCTCTCTCTCTCTCTCTCTATATAGAGACATACTGTATATAGATATATATATAGAGTATGCAGGGGATAACGTGTCTCAGTCCCAGCTATGGTAGTTGTTTTACAATTAACAGTCCCAAGTGCAAGTTACGTTAACACCTCCACATAAACTACCCTGGACTAACATAACATACGTGAAGCCCTTACCCAGAAACCATTTAAAATGTGTGATTTAAAAGCTCTCTGTCTCTCTCCGTGTGTCCCTCTGTGTGTCTCTCTCTGTGTGTGTCTCTCTCTGTGTGTCTCTCTGTCTCTGTCTCTCTCTGTCTCTCTCTCTCTCTCTCTCTCTCTCTCTCTCTCTCTCCTCTCTCTCTCTCTGATCACACCGCATGACAATGTATCCATATAACGTTAATAACCGAAACTCGAGAAAATATACTCTCTGCCTTCCGCTCTATCCCAAATCCTTTTCTCTTAGTAATCTCTTAATACAAACTAATCTATCATATTTTGCGACTTTTTACCTCTGGTAGGATTCAATTCCATTCCTATAGTGTAAGAGATACTTAAATTCATGTGTGTATTATGCCATATGATGTGCGTAATAAATAATCATTTTTAAATAGTTGGAGCGTTCAAGGTCATCTGTAATAATCTATAGACTACCCCTCAAGCCCACTCTCAACACTTAGATTCCCCTAAGACACAGGCGTCTTCAAATAACATGAATGCGTAGAGATCTAAGGTGTTAGATTCCATATTATATAATTTATGTGCTAGGTTTAAGAACGCTGGCATTGAAGGATGGAAGGAAGGGACAGTAAAAGTGCTAATAGGTTTAATGAAGGAAGTGGAATGAGGATGGAGGTAAGCGTTGCTATGTCGAAGGAAACGAGGTTGGGTTGGGAATTACGAAGGGAGGAGGAAAGGGAGCCAGAGATTATTAATCTAATTCTGCCACCACGTTTTCCTGATATGAATCCGATTGAAAACCTTTGGGCAATAATGATTAACGAATGGGAGCAACGCAATGAAAGAACATTTGAAGCACTTTTAGCTCACACGAGGAATAGTTGGGAGAGCTTACGTCGAACACCAAACATTCCCTACAATCTGGCCTCTTCTATGCCGCAACGATTGCAAGAAATTATTGATGCCGGAGGAAGCTATACGAAATACTGATGTTAAAGCCATGACGTAAATGTGTATCGAATATATATTTATGTTAATATAGAATTTTATTATATTTTTATGTTTGACATCTATAAAAGTATATATTGTGACCATGAAAGAACTTTACTTATCCTTAGTTAGAATCTTTTCTTGCAATGTCTACGCTGGTGGAGATGATAATATATGCATTGTTGAAACAAACTATGAGAAGGTAATAGTTTCAGGAAAAAAATAAAAACTGGCAACATCGAGGCCATCACATGTTTATGGTAAATGTCATATGATATGCTACCAATAAACTCTTATATACTACTTATACAGTATATTATATTACGTAATAATTACGATGAACAAATCAAAAGCAAATTTCTCTGATTCATGGCCCACCAGTCTTGCTTTAGACTAATGACTTTCATAAGATGGAATAGGTTACCACTTAAAACAATGGATATACTATCTATTAGTGAGACGACCGTGACTTCCTCGAAATGCGAGCGCGTGAGAGGTTCACTGAGGAATTTCATCATTAGATTCTTCACGTAGGATATGTATCACAAACAACAATATTGACAACAATTCCCAACAATTACTTAATATCAATCATTGCATTTGAGCAAATAATTTGGACCTGCGTCAAAATAACTTTCCCCGTCGTCTATCAACATGATGGTGCTCCTTGTCACTATGCCAAAATTGTTCAGGATTATCTAAATGGACGTTTTCCAAATCGCTGGATCGGACGCGGAAGCAACAGACCTTGGCCAGCGAGATCACCAGATTTAACCCCTTTAGATTTCTTTGCATGGGGCTTTATCAAATCGCACGTCTATCAGACGAAGATTACGAGTCTTGAAAACTTACGTACACGTATACGAACTGCTGCAGATAACATAACCCCGCAAATGCTCCAGAATGTGTTTAGAAATGCTGCGGAACGATTTGAGCTGTGCAGGGATACTGATGGGCGTCATGTCGAATCCTGCTCTTAATTATTTAATAAATGTTACCACTTTATCATTTTATGATTGAATTCCATATAATTTCCAAGTGCTTCACAAAAATAGATCCTGACTTTATGTACACCCTGTATTATAAATAGTTTGTATTGCGTTTCTTATTTCTGCAAAAAAAATGTTTAAATAAAGAAAGATATAAATGATTAAATACAATTGAGTTTTTTTCAACATGCTGAGAAAAATACAAAAAACGGGTAAATGGTAAATTACGACATTGATATATTACAAGCAACAGCTACTCAGAGTATTGTTTGATTCTCTGTTTGAAGGCGAAGTGTCCCCCCCCCCCACTATTTTAGAGCAATCGACGCCCATGTCTAGAACACTAACTTACTTGACCAGCCACACGTAGCTGGTTACGAGGGCAACAGGAAAGTGGAAATCAACTCTTCGCTCCCTCATATCCGCAAATGAGGCGAGATGCTGCAAAAGGGTCGACCGCAGATCGATTCTGAACCGTCGTTCGTCGTCATCAAGTAGTGTTAGTGAAATAAATTAAGTAAGTTATAAATGCAAAAAAACTTCCCTTATCTACGTGAAGGTCAAATTATGATAATAAAAACCCACTCTAATAGACAGAGTTTATTTCCACAGCATTTTCGATGCCCACTGGTATCCTCTTCGGGTGGATACAGAAAAACGAATGAACCAAAAACAAGAGGGAAAACAGTTCACGGACCATTAAGAAATTCGCACCTAGGCTAGATCCCGTTCTCCCGACGCCGGAAGGGCATTTTATTAAATGGTCCCGCTTATAAGTACAGTCGCACAAATTTAAAACTATCTTCTTGTTCTATACATACAGATTCTATTATTTTTTTACATAATTACAGTGTTACACTTATTATTACATTTTTTACATTTATTATTGCATTATTATTTATTACAGAAATTAAAAATTTATTATTACATTGATTATTACATTGTTATTTATTATTACAGAAAGTATAAACCGAAAAACGAATGAAAAAGGCGAGAAGGAAACAATCCAGAGACCGTTAAGAAATTCGCACCTAGGTTAGATCCCGTTCTCCCGATACCGGAAGGCCATTTTATTAAAGGGTCCCTCTTATAAGTACAGTCGCACAAATTAAAACTATCTTCTTGTTCTATACATACAGATTCTATTATTTTGACATAATTACTGCATTTATTATTGCATTTACGTTTTTTTAACATTTATTATTATTACCTTTACATTTATTATTATATTTATTTTATTATCTTTATTATTACATTTATTATTATTGCATTTACATTTATTTCCACATTTATTACTCTTTTTATTAATTTACATTTATTTCCACATTTATTACTTTTTTTATTACATTTACATTTATTACTATTACGTTTATTATTCCATTTACATTTTACCGAAAAAACGAATGAACCAAAAGCGAGTAAGGAAACAATCCAGAGACCTTTAAGAAATTCACACTTAGGTTAGAACCCTTTCACCCAACGCCGTAAGGGATCTTTTGACCAAGAATCTCATTAGAGGGTCCAGCTTATAAGTACCTTTGCACAAATTAAAATTATCCACTTGTTCTATCCATACAGATTCTATTATTTTTCGTTTGACATAATTATTGCATTTATAAAGTACCTTACTTGATTCCCAATCTATAGCATGATCATTTTGGCTGGCTTGATAAAAAATTGCATTATTAGTATTACAACTTCTGAAGGCATATTTGTGTTCTTTAATACGGGTTTCAATATTTCTTCCAGTTTCTCCTACGTATACTAAATCACAACTTTTACAGGGAATGCTGTAGGCAGGCTTGTTCCTGTTTTGCAACGTTATTCCTAACCAATTTACTTTTTACAGTAGACGAATATTTGAACGCCAAAGCAAACTTAAAATCTTTCGTCAAAGGTTTTACTCTTTCTAAGCCGGCAATGTAAGGCAAACTCACATATTGTTTTTGGTTAACTGAAGGTTCCCGAGGGCCATAAAAAGATTTTCTGGCTTTAAAATACGCTTTTCTGATAAATCACTCAGGATATTTTAAATCCTTAAAAATATTCCAAATCTTTGAATTTTCCGGGTCCAGCAAATGTGGACTACAAATCCTGAGTACTCTTAAAAACATGAGAGAAATAATTGAGCTTTTAACCCCTTCATCATGATATGAAAAATAATGAATGTACGAATTACAATGAGTAGGTTTTCTATAGACCGTGAAATTGGGCTTTCCGCTTTCGTTAATGACCAAAACATCTAGAAAAGGTAACTGGTTGTCGTTCTCCCATTCATATTTAAATTTAATAGAGGGAACAAGATTATTTAATGACTGAAAGAAAGTATCAAAGTTGTTCCAGTGGTCAGGCCAAAATGAGAAAATATCATCTACATGATAATAAATAAATACATCTAAATACATATAAATACATATAATAAATGTAATAAATGTAATAATAAATGTAATAATTATATAAAAAATAATAGAATCTGTATGTATAGAACAAGTAGATAGTTTTAAATTTGTGCGACTGTACTTATAAGCGGGACCCTTTAATAAAATGCCCTTCCGGCGTCGGGAGAACGGGATCTAACCTAGGTGCGAATTTCTTAATGGTCCGTGGACTGTTTTCCCTCTTGTTTTTGGTTCATTCGTTTTTCTGTATCCACCCGAAGAGGATGCCAGTGGGCATCGAAACTGTTGTGGAAATTAACTCTGTCTATTAGAGTGGGTTTTTATTATCATAAAGTAAGTTATAACTATCTCTCTCTCTCTCTCTCGCTCTCTCTCTCGCTCTCTCTCTCGTTATATATATATATATATATATATATATATATATATATTATATTATAATATTATATATATATATATATAGACCGACCAAAAATTTCTTTCCTCGCCGTTCGCGAATATCTGGGAATCACCAGAGACCGAAAAACACACGTGGGTTCAAGGAGAGAGAAGCAAATTGTGTCGTTTTATCCCAAAAAGGACCGCCTAAAACTGTGCGTCTTCCGACCCTATATAAGCCCGAGTTCACTAAAATCACCCTCACTCTGCTCGTTACTCCTCTTAAATCTCCCCTTTCACGTAGCGCCGTTCGATCTCAGGTGGCCTCAGTCCTTCAAGCAACAGTTCACCAATGCACGAAGCGAATCACCACTTGAGACGACCTACAATTTCATCCCACCGGAAGCAAACATCACTCTGCCGGCGTCATCCTTCTGGCCCTGGCTTCACTCATCCTTCACCACAATTCGATCGGCGCCCTTTCAACAAGTCTATCAACGGGCCCTCAATACATCCTCCTGCTGGTAGGTCTGTGCGTCTTCGGACCAGTTCCGTCGAAACGCAGTACAGTCAACCTTCACGTAGGCCCTCTTCAGTCTTCAGAGTGATCCACGTCGAAACGCAGTACGGTAAACCTTCACGTAGGCTTCTTCAGTCGTCAGAGTTATCTCCGTCGAAATCGCAGGTCGTTAAGCCTCTTGTAGGCCCTCACTCGGCCTACAGTATTTTGTTACGTCGTACTAGACTATTCAGGATTCAAAGCTGAAAAGTCCACAAACTCTGCTTAATCGAGTAGGCCCAAAAGTGTACGCAAACAACCGGCAAACTAACTTTTCTATTACGGCTACACTAGGCCTGTTCAATTATTTTACCGTATTCATTTATCTTACCATATTTGCATCCGCTTGTTTATTTATGTATTTTATTTTACTTGCCTAGTCCGTTTACTGTGCCACACCGTAATTTTATTGCCTCAGTTATTATTGGCTTAATTACTTATTATTGTAAGATCACTGCCGCATATCTCAGCCTACCTAAATTAGTGTATTTCTTGTCATTATTGTATTTACTTACCGCTTATACTGTGTAGCCATTTCTTATTGCTAATAACATTGAACAACAAATTTTTACTTTTATTCTCTCTCAGCAACAAAGCTAGTCTCTATGAAGTCGACGCTGCTGATTCCGAAAATATTATTCATTTTGGAGTATCACGCATATTTTCTATGAAATCTTAAAAAATATTATATAATTATTGTATATTGTATATAATATGTACAATATTATATAAAATATACAATACATATAATATATAAATATATATAAATATTATACATATAAAATATTTTTTATATATATAATATTTTTTAATATACAAAATATTAAAAAATATTAACATCACACATACTATAAGAGTAGCAATACACACGACGTAATAAGACAAACATCACATGTGGTCAGAGTTGCGAGATAATAAAATAAATTAGCTTTTACAACAAACATTTTATATTTTTCCAAAACAAAAAAATGAAGATTTCTCAAGAACTATACGTGATAGGAAAATAATAATACAATTTTTGTAATCAGCGTTAAAAACTCTATAATAATGACAAAACTTTTCCTGAGACAAATCATTGTTGAACAGCGTAATCAGCTATTTGTAATATAGCACAATTACCGTTACATAATTGTTAATCACTTTCAAGAAATAATTAATTTATTTTTATAATTAAATACAAAACAAAATAATTTCTCTCTCCTTATTAAATATTGTTTGTTTGGGCTGTGCCCTGAACTGGTGACTCTCATTATTCATTTCAATTTAATTCATAAATTATAGTAAGCCTACTTTCTTGGCCACATCAAATTGGTGATACGTAGGCCACTTTAAATTGGTGACCCGTAGGCTAATATATATATACACACAGAGTGCATATATATATATAAATATATATAATGTCTTTTGCACTTAACACTGATTTATAAGCAATTGTAATATTATTTACTGCGAACGTTTATTTGTTATTAAGTAAAAGGAAAACTAGCTTAGCTTACTGTTTTCCTCAATTGATACGTTTGCTACCTGGCGACCCAAAATAATTAACTATCTAATTATCTCTTTAACCTTTTTGTTGGGCACTGTATATATATATATATATATTATTAAGAGAACGTTTGAAGGTGGTGAAAACTGTACAAACGAATTGTAAGATGTATTTCATTGAGTTAAAAATGGCATGAGCACAAAAAATAATTTTTATTTCAAGCCCCCCCCCCCATATATATATATATATATATATATATATATATATGTATATATATATATATATATATATATATATATATATATGTGTGTGTGTGTGTGTGTGTGTAGCTTGAAATAAAAATGATTTTTTGTGCTCATGCCATTTTTAACTCAATGAAATACGTCTTACAATTCGTTTGTACAGTTTTCACCACCTTCAAACATTCTCTTAATAAAATTTGCCTTCGTTATAAAATATTTTAAAAGACAAAGAAAATGTGTATAGAATTCTTATCAAGTGCTTTTTATTTGATGTTTCTCCTTATTTTTTTAACGAAAAGTTCACAGCAATTAACACCCCTAGGTTCCACTAACACCCCCCAGGTTCCCCCTCCCCCCGCACAATTTTTTAATATAAAATTTAAGTTAAATTAAATTTAGGAATTTTGCAAGTGAAGTTAATTAACAAAAACAAAATTATCATAAATAATAATTAATTCAAGTGTAAGCAACAAATATATATATATATATATGAAAATTATTTCACGAAAGTAACACATGAAAAATATTTATGATGAATAAAACCACGAAGGAAAGGAAACACAGAATGGTGCTCAAGCGCTTTCGTCTAATGACATCCTCAGGAACACTGAAGTACATAAAGGGTTACAGCCTATATATAGGTTACAGAAAAAAAACTATACATATATATATATATATAATACAATAAACGGAGAGAGAAATTTTTTTTTTTTTTAATTATTAAACATTAAAGGATTGTGGGAGGAGCATACAAATTTGTAAGGAAAAACTACCCATTTTTAGCACAAGATTAGCACAAGATCAAATTAATTGTTTCCAACCAATGTTATAGAAAAAAAAATACAAATTTATACTGGAAATCTGCCCGGGTTTTAGCACTTTGCCCTTCTTGTTTAGGTTCGATGTATATAAAAAAAAAAAAAAATAAATTATTTGAGTAGCATACAAGTTTACCAAAGATTTAGCGTTCTACCCTTCTTATCTAAATCTGTTTTGAAGGAATTCAAAACAACAGGATCGAGTTGAAAAAGACCTTTGCTTATGTTGAAGTTATTTGTGAGTTGGATAATGGCAGACTCAAGAATATTTCTATTAACAATGTTGCTAGAGTGAAATAAAACTGAAGCATTATTCCAATCAATACAGTGGGATAACTCTGACAAATGGATAAAAAGGGCAGTCGTCATTGCAGTTAAATGCACATATTCACGATTTGCGAGGGAGCCCTCTCAGGGCATTGGTTTCTGCCCTATGTAGGAGAATTTCGATTTATGATTGATCGAGGTCCGTGGTGTAATGGTAGCGCATCCAACCGGCAATTGGAAGGCCCTGGGTTCGATTCCCGTGCGGTTCGCCTCATTTTTCATTTATTCGTTATTTCTCTTCCCCGTGTGCAGAGACGCTCCTTATTTACGTCGTTTCTATTCATATATATATATATATATGAATATATATATAGTTGTTTTTTTCTGTAACCTATATATAGGCTGTAACCCTTTATGTACTTCAGTGTTCCTGAGGATGTCATTAGACGAAAGCGCTTGAGCACCATTCTGTGTTTCCTTTCCTTCGTGGTTTTATTCATCATATATATATACTGTATATATATATAAAACGAAAGTAAAATAAAAATTTGTAGGACGAAAATGCGACACTATTTTAGTTACCCTCACACATAATGTGTTACAAAAATCACCAAAATATATATATAAAGTAATAGTAAAGGGTCTACAAGATTCACAGAAGAAGCGTAAGTCTATTAGTATTCAGACAAAAAGAACACCCATCTTTGTTGGCCCCAAGATTTATATCTAGAAGTAAAGAGGTGTGATTAAAGTTGATTAAAGATGACCTCCAAAACTACTGAGTTATATTTTTATGAGGCAGTCATTTCATTGGTGGGTAAATATGAATTTAGGTTCCCCATTTTACAGAGAGTTATTACGTGAATTACTCGCAATTAGATAATTTCTGCTTGAATTTTACTTCATAAAAATTATTTTGTTAATTTATTGTCTTTGAAGCAATTTTAAGAAAGGAATGACACCTTCATTGCTTTCATTAAATTTAATCGTCGGACTTCATTTACACATGGGACTAAGAAAAGATTTATGCATGTGAACAGAGTACAACCATATTTTAAAATTTACTTAATTGTCTATACTTAAGTATCATACAGTACATTTTAGAATATGGTTCTAATCTGTTCATACGCATAAGTCTTTTCTTAGTCCAATGTGTAAATGAAGTCCTACGATTAATTTTAATGAAAGCAGTTTTTTTTTTTAATTTTAGCATAATTTCGTTATGTTTAATTGGATTCATTGGAATTGCCCTAGTTTGTAGGTTCTAAGTTTAAGCTTTGAATTTTCGTAATATTTCTAACACTTTAAATGACGATATCTAAGCTTTTATAACAATTAATAATTTTAAAACAGTCATACTTCGAGAAACGCTGATTACCCCTTAAAAATATAGCTCAGTAGTTTTGGAGTTCATATTTTCTGAGTAAAAGTTTATTTGAATTCCTTCACTTACAAAAACATGTGTAACAGCTTAACGGAAAATTCCTTTTCCTCGCCTCCCTCACATGGTTGTAAAAGACCAAACACGTGGGCAAGAACCTCCACAAAGGAACGCTTATATTACTTTTTGTTTCTCGAAGATGCCCGTCAAATTTTGTAGCGTCACCTGGCCCTTTTAGCGTCACCGAGCCTATAAAAATGTCAGTCCACTTCAGGTCGCCCTCATTCGCTCTCACTTGCTCACTGCTCAGGCCTCACTCAGCACGCACTCTTCATTTCCAATCTTCGTCATGTAACTCCACCCGCTCTCTGGCCTTCGTCGGAGAGCGGCCCGCCATCCATTCAAGCATACACGAAGTTAATCATCTCAGTTGAGGCCCAATGCTATTTCATCCCTCTGGAAGCAACATCACTTCTGCAAGATGCAACTGGCGCCATCAGTCCGCCAAACCTCATTCAACATTCATTCAATTCGATCTGCGAAACTTCATTTCCTTTCACCAAGATCTCATCACGCACCCTGGCTTGTAGGCCCTTCCGTCTTCAGAGTTATCTTCCTCATCAAAACCTCAGTTCAGTAAACCTCACGTAGGCTACGAGCTCATTTGGCCTACCGTTTATTCCGTCGCGCTAAACTACTTTTGCGTAGCCTACAAACTCATTATACTCCCAGCCTAACCAAATTAGGCTCTTCAAAGTGTCCTCAATACCGTTCAAGCTACTCACGCATTTACCACTGCAGTTTAGGCCTAATCCGTTTATTATACCAATACCATACTTTCATTACCTCAATTATTATTTGCTTAATCCATTATTGTTGGTGTCCAATACCGTATATCTCATTACTTAAATTACACTGCCCAACACCAATTTTGCTGATTTAATTCTAACACCTGTTTTTAGGTAACTTTGGTGTGCTGATTTAAAAAATCACCTTAGTTTTTGCCTATCACGTCAGGTTTTCGAGCAATCAAATACGGATATTTTGGAGATATCGCATTTTGGCAGGGTTATGCCCAATTTTTTTTCTTTTCAAAAAATAAGTTTTTACATACTCAGAATCAGCATGGAAAAGTAAACAATTGTGCAGGGAGTGAACTTTAATATACAATGGTAATATTGACACATAAAGTGAATAAAAGTGTTTAAATAAGCAAAAAATGAATCCATATTAAAGCAAGCACGGGACCAGTTTTCTTAACATTGTCTTTTTCTTGTTTTCTTACTTTTCAGTGCTGATAAATTTTCTCTTATAGGACTTCCTAGAATGAGAGATGTCAAGACAATCTCTTTGCAGGCTCCAGCAGTAGTCAGCCATCATATGGGTATCCCATCTTCCTTGGTATCGTTCTTCCATCACTTTGATATCTTGGTGGAACCTTTCACCTTGCTCTTCACTAACATCACCTAGATTTTCTGGAAATTTATCCAGATGACTGTTGAGATAGTGAACTTTAATGCTCATGTTGCAACCCAACTGCTGAAAGTTTACAGGTAAATCCTTTACAAGATCTTTATAATTTTCAGACTTTTTGTTTCCTAGGAAGTTCTTAACTACTGCCACAAAAGCATTCCAAGCTCTTGCTTCCGTTTCGGTCATTGAGTTACTGAACTGCGGATCTTTCATCAGTTTTCTTATCTGGGGACCATCGAATATACCAGCTTTAAGCTTCTCATCACTAAGACCTGGAAAGGCTGCACATATGTAATTAAAGCAATCACCTTCTTTATTCAAAGCTTTTACAAACTGCTTCATAAGCCCAAGTTTGATGTGGAGTGGTGGAAAAATGATCTTTTCTCGATCCACCAATGGCTCGTTTACAATATTTTTATCTCCTACATTTAAATTTTGCCTTAGTGGCCACTTTTCCTTTACCTTTACCCAATGTTCAGCTTTGGCGCGACTATCCCATAAGCACAAGAAACATGGATACTTTGTGTAGCCACTTTGTTGGCCAAGAAGAAAGTTGACCATTTTCAGGTCAACACAAATCACCCATTTATGAACATCATATTTTAGCATCTCCAGCACTATTTTTATGTTTTCATATTCTTCTTTTAGATGCACTGAATGACCAATAGGAATCGCGCCATATTCATTCCCATTGTGAAGCAAGACACACCTTAAACTTCTTTTTGAACTGTCTATAAACAATCTCCACTCAGTGGGGCTATAATGGGTTACACCCATTGCATTCAAAAGTCCTTCTACATTATGGCAGTGAACCAAATCCTTCTCTGCACCAAAATATTGCAACAATTCTCTTTCCCTATTGCGATAAGATGTTATTTTTGTCCCAGGATGAAGTAGATTTTTCTCGTGCAATCTTGAAGCTAATAATTCTGATGACTCTTTTGAAAGGCTGAGATCACGAATTAAATCATTCAACTCAAGTTGATTAAATCGCTGAGGTGTCTTTGATGAAGAAGGCTGTTCAAAATCATCATCAGTGATATCACGTTCGATCTCATCAGGTAATTCCATATCTTCATCATCTTCTGTGAGTGTTGGAAGGTCCGTGAAATTGGAACAGGAATTTCATCTGAGTGAGAAACTGGTCTGATTGCTGAATCTAGGTTAGGATACTTTAGATGGTGTTTATTCTTTGCGTTGAAGCCAGAAGTCTTCACAAGGCAAAAGTAGCAATCATCTGAATGATTTTTGGGCTCTCGCCATACCATCTTCATCATCTTCTGTGAGTGTTGGAAGGTCCGTGAAATTGGAACAGGAATTTCATCTGAGTGAGAAACTGGTCTGATTGCTGAATCTAGGTTAGGATACTTTAGATGGTGTTTATTCTTTGCGTTGAAGCCAGAAGTCTTCACAAGGCAAAAGTAGCAATCATCTGAATGATTTTTGGGCTCTCGCCATACCATAGAAATGCCAAACTTCAAACCTTTTCTGTTTCCATTTGTCCGTTGTCGTAAATGTTCCACACAAGTTTTGCAAACAGTGTAAGGAGCCCACGACTTATCCTGATCTCCAAGTTTAACTTTAAAATAGGCCAGGTATGCCTTTTTTACGAAATCAGTAATGTTCATCCTCTGCTTTAGTAACGTAAAGCATCCACAAATGTAGCAGAAAACATCTGGGCTGTTTGAACACTTTCTTCGAACAGCAGACATGATGATGATGATGAGCTGCAACGCACCCTTCACTCACCACTGATCGCAAATAACTGCCGCAGTATTGGATCACTGAATGCTGCCCACATGTAACTCTGTGCCGCTCCCAATCATGTGGCGAGCAGGCGATGACGTCACACACTTTGCAGCTGTATCCAACCAGGACAGACTGACGTCACTAGCGGAACCGGCTGCTTTCACTCCGCCAATGGGAAATCTCTCTCAGATCATGACGTCACGCTCACACCTGGGGAAATCACAGATACCCAAGATTTTAATATGTTGTACATGACCTTTAGATTTAATGCACAGATTTACGTATTCCACAGATAAAATTTTAACAGCAAAACAGCTGTTAACAGGTCTCAAAAATCATCAATTTTGATAAGCGCCCTTCATGGATCACCCAAAATAGGCATATTGCATTGCACGAAAACATGATGTGATGGACAAAATCTAAGGTGATGTTTGAAATCAGCACATCAATATTATCCAGAAACAGGTCTTAGAATTAAATCAGCAGCAAAAAATTTTTTTTTGGTTGGGCAGTGTTATTGTTTCTTGTCACTATTGTAGCATTTAACTCTTATATGTACTGTATAAAATCATCCCTTATTGTTAATAATTATTTCATTGCAATATTGCATAAATTCAGTATAAATAATTGTTAATCACTGTGAACAAATACATATTTAATTTATTTTTCTATGGTAATTAAACGAAAAACCACGAAGTCATTTCTATGTCATTATTAAATATTGTTTGTTTGAATGAACGGTCAAACTGGTGACCCAATATCATTTTAATTTTATTTTACATATTATAGTGGGCCTACCGTTGGGCCACTATACATTACTTGCTTATCAAGCAACATTTATCAAGTTTGTATCATGATGGGATTGTTTAGTGTTGTTGACAGATAAAATAGACCTATACCCATCGGATCGACAAGACCATAACATCCACACTCTAAAATACTAACTTAACTTAACCTAACTTAATCTAACCAACAACATACTTGTTGATAGAATGCCAAGTCGATCAAATGTAATTCGGGATAAAATCATCAACGTGATTCAAAAATAGTTACGGTCCCAGGCTATATCCTTGAACCCCATCTCTTGAAACAAACAGCACTGTTTGATGAGATGCCCTTTATTTGAACCTACTGATACATTTTGACACACCTGACTTGAACCTGTCTGACATATTTCTTCTTACGACATAATGGCATATACATAAAATTTGTGTAATAAAACGTCATTTGAAATTATACATAATGCCACTCAATCAAGCAATCAATCCTTTACTTTAAAATATTACAATATGACAGTTTCTATTATGTTACAATAATACAATAATACTGTCAACTAGACTATTTACTATTTACTGTTTCTCAAATTAATTAGATAAAATATAATTTTACATATATATATATATATATATATATTATATATATATATATATATATATATATATACACAGGGTGTTCGGAAAGTCACTGTGCACTTATATAATTAATGTTAATTAATGAAGAACTGACAAAGGTGTTTCAAAATAAAATAAGACGGGTCCAGGCCTGTATTGCTGTTAAAGGACATCACTTTCAACACCTTTTATAAGTTTTGATGGTCCCATCCATAACCTCTATCATATATGCAATGTTATACTATTGTATTAAATAAATATAAGTGCACAGTGACTTTCCGAACACCCTGTATATATAATTTATACACACAGGGTGTATGATAAGTAACTTCCTACTTTAAAATTCGTATAACTTCCTTATTTCTTACTAAATTTTAATGAAACAAACTGTAAATTATTCAGTATTTATTGAGCACCTTCTCATTTTTCTAACGATGTGCGGGTATGGCTGCATAACACATTTCCAGGACGATGGATTGGAAGACGTGGTGCGCATGAATGGCCTGCTCGCAGCGCAGACTTGTAACTTGTGACTTCTTTCTGTGAGGTTGGGCTAAGGAAGAAGTTTATCGCCAAAAACCTAAAGATCTTGATGAACGGGGGAAAAAAATTAACCATGTTCTCAACAATGTTCCTGAAGGCATGTTACGAGCAGCAGTGGACCTGTTCGTCCAAGGAAATATTGTGATAATGCAGGAGTATATGTGGAAGTGTAAAGTGCATGTGAATGTTTGTGAATAAAAACATCAATAAATACTGTTACAGTTTGTTTCATTAAAACTGAGTAAGAAATAGGGAAGTTATAAAAATTTTAAGCCTTATTATTATATATATTATTTTATTATTATTATTATTTTATTATTATTATTATTATTAACCTTATTATATATATATATATATATATATAAAATAAGGCTTAAAATGAATGGTGAAGTAATTGAGGAAGTACAAGAGTATAAGTATTTGGGTCAAACTATTACCAGCTCCTTGAGTGATGACTCGGATATAAGAAAACAATCTCGAAGTCTGTGTGCTAAAGCGAATATGACCATAAGGAACTTTCGTTTCTGTACAAGTGAAGCTAAAGACACTCTTTCGTACTTTCTGCGGTAATATATACGGTCAGCAACTCTGGGTGAATTATAAAAAAGGTTCTGGCAGAACCCTAAATTTGCTGTACAACAGGTCTTTTAGACTCTTACATAAATTACCCCCGAGATGCTCAGCTTCGCAAATGTTTGCTACCCGCAATGTCCCGAGCTACCCGGAGGTAACAAGACGTGCTCAACACAGTCTAATGCAAAGAATTAAAAAATCAACCAACCCGATCATCCAAGCTATCCATGAGTCCTGCCATTTATCCTCTAAGCTATGGACTTCCTGGTACGAAAACGTCTGTCTGTAGCTCCACTTAACTTCGACAGGCCAGTATTATTTCTAATCAGTTGTATATATTTCTATCCTTAGTATATGAACTGTCATTGTATTAATAATATTTGTCATTTGTCATATGCCAATAAACCTTTTCATTTTCATTTTCATATATATATATATATAAAGTATATATAATGTAGTATATAATATATGACATATATGATTAATACACAAAGAAACTAACAGTGGAAACACAGTATATATTAATCTTAAGTTATTATTGTTGTAGATATGAAACAAATACAGACAAAGTAATCATTATTCAAAGATATGATACCAATGCAGTACAACGAATTGATAGACATGATAGAATGAAAGTAATACAGTAATGTACAGTCCCCTGCAATAGTCGCGCTCCACCCCTGTTTAACCCTCTCCGAGATGTGGAGGCAACGCAGTCCCTCTTTCTCCCCTGCCCTCACTCCCTCCCTCTCCTCCTCCCCCTCTCAGGTGTTGTCATAGTGATACTTTTATTTTTTGAAAATCAATGACAGAATAAATATATTGTTCACTGTAGTTTTGGTGGTAATACTAGGACGACTATATATTTTATTCATGTATTATTCCTAAATTTAGGGAATAGAGTAGTTAGGTTATTTCACAAACGTGGGATACTTCAAAAACTTTAAATCACAGGATTTTGATGTGTACATGTTATAGTTAAAGTGTAAGTTAAGTTGTAGTATCGACTTTTCGGTGCTGGTTAAGTGTGCGGTCTACCTAGCTTTTAGTTAGCCTTATAAGGCTAACTAATGAAACTATCACGACTTAACCTAACCAATCGTCAAGGGCGTACAGTTGACCTAACGATTGGTTAGGTTAAGTCGTGATATTTTCGTTAGTTAGCCTTATAAGGCTAACTAAAAGCTAGGTAGACCGCACACTTAACCAGCACCGACTTTTCCTCCACGTAACAACATTTTTGTTTAAAGTCCAAGCATCATCAACAAACGATTATCCCGAAAAAGGTCTATCCATGGGGAGATAATGATAACATAGTTAAATTTTTTATTACAAAAATAAACATGAATCAAGTAAATTTAGGGATTTTCTTAAGAACATACAAAACATAATGTTGAAATTATAAGGAACTGAGAATTGTTGAAGTAAATAAATATATATTTACTACATCACAACCATGACATTATTATACACAATTACTCACCACTTGGTCCATCTTCCGTTATTATTAATGACCTCTCGAGCCTATTTGGAACAGATGCCACGTGATTGTAGATGACTTGTGGGTTCGTGCGGAAAAGTTCCCACTCTGCCATGGTGCGTTCCAGCAAGTGCCGAGATGTCCGCTCCTGCCCAGGCTCCCAAGCGTTAACCATATTTGCCCACACATTTTCAATGGGGTTTAGGTCACACCCCTTGGTGGGCCAGTTCAGCAGCTCGACATTTCGTTGTTCCTGAAACCACCGTCTGATGATCCTGGCAGTATGAACAAGGCAGTTATCCTATAAAAAGAAGTGAGCAAAACTTGAGAGTTCACATTTCATCCATACTTTTTTGAAGTTGCCTCAGGAGGACGCAAAAATAAATAAATAAATAAAAATAAAGATACGTTTAAAATTACATTTAAAACTACATTTACTAATGTCCTCCTTTAATCATATTACCTTAAAATATACACCTTAAAATATACACTTCTTGACCTCAATTAAGTCATTTTCAGAAAGCATATTCTGTGTAATGAAAATAATTTAGTTGAATTACTTACCTGCATAAATATAATCCGCTCAGGATGGGCCAAAGCGTATGTCCTTTCGGTTGGCAGCATCACCTCCTCCAGTATCTCTAAATACTGGTCGGCTGTAAACCTCCCATTAATTTCTGCCAGCTCTCCAATGCCATACAGATGCATCCATCCCCACACGTTGCAGGTCACGTGTCCACTTCTTGCCACTTCATATATGTGTTGGTGGGCATATCTCGTATTGGCTGGATTTGGCCGTCGAAGTTACGTCACTACCATACAGTATATGAGCTGTAAATCGTTTCTCTTTTACCTTACTTTAACCCATTTCTTATACGAGTATCTAGGTATACCATAATAACTGAAATAATCGTGATTTTTTTTTTTTTACTGATGCAAGAAGTGTTTCTTTCCTTTTCTGTATAAATTATAGTCGATTGCAACAATATTACTATTACATACTTTGTATAACAATCGTTAATCATATTACTCGATTCTCTATTTAAGAATATCAATTTTATACGTTGCATTGGAAACTAATGGAAAACACATGTGATAGCGGTATATAGAGCAGTGTTTCAAGGATAAAAAATAAAGTGTGGGAGTATTTACACACGCATACACAATATCCATCTCTCGCTCTGACCTGATGCTACCCCTCCCCCCTCATGCGTTGCTGCTACATCTCGGAGAGGAGAGGGCTATACAGGGGCGGAGCGCGACTATTGCATGGGACTGTACATTTAATCCTAGATTTTTAGTAGTATTCTATTAATAATAAAGATTTTAACTTGCTTTTAAACGAAATTACGTTTGAAATATATTTTATATGAACTCTTAAATCATTCTATAGTTTCAGTCCAATGAAAATGGGTAATTTTTGAGATGAAGGTCATCTGACTGGAGAAATAACATGAGAAATAACATCTATTTCTTGTGAATTTCTTGGATGCTTTTGTCAGATCAAGAAAAACAATTCTATATATTTGTTATATTATATTATATTATAGTACCTTTATATTATATTTTCTAATAACATAATTAATGTACCTTCTCTCTTAGAGCCATTTCTAAATCCACATTGTGTTATATTAGGATATTGCATTTATTTGATAAGCCTTCCGAAACGATTCTTTCAAACACTCTGCTCAGAGATGGTAATACGAAATAAGGCGGTAATTGGATGGGATATGAGAATTACGAGATATGAATGTAACGTATAATTCGTCTTCCTTCAGACAGATATGCATGGAACGTACCATATATTGTTGACTCGTTAGAAATTATTTGAATATAACTTCCGTTTCATTTGATATTATTAATTATATACTTGGAAAAATCTGATGTCGGTATTTTTTACTGAGGTACTACGTGGTAAAATTGAAAAATAAATTTGGTGCGGGTTACGATATATATTATTGATACATGACAATTTTTGTTGCAATGGAGTTGATTTCAAAGCAATAAAGTAATAATAATAATGTAATAACAAGCACCATGCGTGTGTATAAATTTTACTTTTATTAAATGTAAAAAATATACTTTAGGGTAAATACAGGGTGTGGCTAAGTCTGTTTACCAAGAATACTGGAATCACCTTGTGAAGAATAATATTTATCTTTTACTACAGAAATTATTCAAAGTGTCCTCCATCATGTTCAATACATACGTTGCATCTTTGAACCACTGAACAACAAATAGGGCAGCACAGTTCTTTGTTATTATTCAACGTCTCGAACTCTTGGCGTATCAAAGTATCGAAGAAGTCCCAAGGTTTCTGGCTGTTGACTCTATCTTTGATTATACCCCACATTGAATAATCACTGTGATGTGATTATTCAGTGTGGGGGTATAATCAAAGATAGAGTTTACGGACAGAAACCTCGGGACTTCGATCATACGAAGACTTTGATACGCCAAGAGTTCGAGACGTTGAATAATAACAAAGAACTGTGCTGCCCTATTTGTTGTTCAGTAGTTTAAAGATGCAACGTATGTATTGAACATGATGGAGGACACTTTGAATAATTTCTGTAGTAAATGATAAATATTATTCTTCATAAGGTGATTCCATTATTCTTGGTAAACCGACTTATGCCGCACCCTATATATAGCAATGAAGGAAAGATGAACATGTTTTCCAAACAAAAATCTTATTTACCAACCATGATTTTCACTGTTTTCCCGCCATTTCAAGTCGAGTAATTTGGTCTGTATAAGTCTAGAATTACTCGTACTCTAAAATATTCAATTTTGAATTATTAGGAAGTTTCTTTTTTTTCAGAAAATTCTATTCTCACCCCTGAATTTTTTAGATATACAGTATATCTAAATGTTGTTTCGCCTCTTCCTAAGACTTTTCGATACAAACCCATCACATTCAGGCAGTCTTTATCACTAAATGTATTTCGCAAATCACTAAAGAAATATGTAATTAGCTCCTACTGACGTGTAAGTTCACTCCTGCCATTATTACAATAGTAATTAAGTTCCCATTTTATAATTAATGTAACTATTTAAAATATGCTAATTTCATTCAGCACTTCATAATTTATCCTTTTCTTTATACTTTCTATTTAGCATCACTTATTTTCTACTAAATCTACAGTAAACTATTTAATTTATTTAAAATTTTGTAAATTTTTATATTATTATTATTATTATTATTATTATTTGTCATCACTATTACTATTACTTGCTACTTTCACTTCTCCTATGTAATAAATAAAAAAAGCCATTAAATTTGCCTAAAAAGCCTCCATGCTTCCAACGTCATTCAGATTAGAGTACCTTGAATATATTGCAATATCAAATATCTAAATTGAACAGGAAAAAAAATTGACAAATATTGTAAAACTCTGTCACTTGTATTCTTTTCTGAATAAAGATTTCTTTATTTGTATTTGTACATTGCTTTTTCCGATTTGTATTTTTTAGATGAGTAATATTGATTTGAACTTGAAAATTCGAAAATTTTTTGACCAAGGTCCACTTTATACCCCATAACGTTTTATTGATGTGAAGTATATTTTTTAAATTTCTAAGAGTATGTTGGAATTAGTAGTATGGGTGCTAAAGGTTAGAGTGCATTGCAAGAGGTTATGCAACAAAGGGGAGGGCATTGCAACTATGGGGGAGGGGTTATCCCCCAAGCTGCAATGAAAGGAAATTCCCCCAGCATGCTGGGGGAGTCCACTTGACCGCTTTGGGGTAGTAGGCTAGACGGCCTCACCCCCAAAGGGGTATACCTAACTTAAGAGAGTGAGAGGAGAAGGAGAGAGGAGGGTTCGCCTGGCTCCTGCCAGGCGCATATTGAGAGTTCATCCGAGCGCCCGCTGTCTTATAAGTTCCTAATGAGCCAGTTGGCTTAGAAGGTTTAATCTGACTTAAAAGGCGTAAGTGGCTTGTTCAGATGTACATTATTAGGGTTGAGTTGCCAGATTGCGCTATTTAATTAATTAAAGCATATATTCTCGACAGTTGGCTTTCCGCCAGTTGGCATAATCCGCCAGTTGGCATAATCCGCCAGTTGGCTTAACCAGCCAGTTGACGTAGAATACCTAGAAGGCAGGTGTGTATATATTAATTACCTTTTCAACTGCCAGATAGAGATATTCAGATATTCTTGACAGTTGGCTTAGAAATCCGTCAGTCTGTTTAGAAGGACTAACCAGCCATTTGATATACATATAATTAAATAATAATATCGTTTATACATACAACCAAAATAATTAAATAAAACACCATTACATCATTCTGTTTATTTAGACGAATTATTGGAATCAATTTCACGAAATATATAGAAAATAAATATACAATCCTATACAAACGATGGAATATATATGATAAAAAAAAATAATAATAATAACAGCATAAGAAATACGGACGATATATATATATATATATATATATATATATATATATATAATCAAAAAGTAACAATATACAAAACGATGTAGTATACCCATCAATATAACAATACAGGAGAAATATATATATATATGCAGTTATATTAAATAAATAAATATACTGAAAATAATAATATTAAATATATTGAAAATAAAAATAATATACAAAACGAAGGAGTATAATCATTAACATATTAGTACAGGAAAAATATATATATACTCACAATTATATTAAATAACTAAATATACTGAAAATAAATATATATCAAAATACTTTGTTCTACCGCGCTTAACTAAAACACTAAACTCACACGTAATCGAGTCAGAGTCACAAGCATTATTGCTTTGCACTACGCGGTAAATACGATTGAACATTATTTCACCGTTCAAGTTATAGGGATACCTATACTCGATATAAATGTCCTTCATATCGTTCAATACTATTTTTGTGCCCACTTTACATTCGGTTGGTAAGTTATCTTTAAACACGGTTAGAATACACTCAAAATCACGCACGAAGAGGGCATCGTTAGCCATCACGTCATTATTAAATGCAAGTTTATAAACACTCCTTTCCTATCGAGGATATATTCTTACCGTCCCGAGCTTTTCAATCGTGACCTCTTCTTCACTCTGCATAGTGGCAATTGAAATAATCTTCCAAGTCGTAACGACAGCTACTCATTATATAGAGATACAACTCTTCAGGGTGAACAGTGTAGGCGAGCTCTGCCCTGTACCGCTCACGTGCTTTGTAACAAAGTTCGGGATATTTCGAAGTCTAAACCTTTAAAATAAGCCTCCAGCTCTAGATCATTCTCGCATTGTTCATTCCGACATTCGATAAATCCGTCGAGCAGAGCGGTGTATGCGTATTCAAGAACCGTATCAAAATAAATCACATCCATAACAGGCGCGTCTAATATAGGCTTCCGCTTGCAAAATCGGACGATTTCAAACATTCTGTGGGGGATGAATCGGTTTCGCGTAGGGACAAGAACGTTATTATCAGATGCATTCTTCCACATCAGTCGTATGTGAAAGCATGGCTGATCGTTATTTATACACAACGTACAAACATCGGCATATAAGGGGGCATCACTAATCTGTTCTCTTCTTGTACCTACACCTACAGGTATTTTATAACGGTCCTCACCCCACTTCTCAACTTTCACGAAGACTCTATTCATCTCCTCAACACTTAAATAAATAACATTACATTTACCAGAGTTTGCTTGCCTGCAATTCGTTTCAAGTACATAATTAATGGTACCGGTTTCACGCCTGAACATGCGCGATGACTTCGTCACGTACACATCGTACGCGGCATTGAGAATACTTCTCAAAGGAAGTTCCATCGTATTCGAGGAGTGCACGTCCAGTCGGTTCAAGCTCTGAGATGACGATGAGCCACGGGTAGGCGGATCGGCTGGACGGGAAGAGCGAGTCACACCATAAGCTGAAGAAACGTGTACGGCGCTGTTCCGACGTGAATACTAGTATCCCATTATACTGGGTAGGTGTTTTGAGAAATTTCCGGATACATGAAGCAATATCGATTTTAATGTTTTATCGCTCCCACTCCCCAGAACACGCACCAGACATTTTCGCTTAGCGGGAATTTCACGAACTAAGCCCATTTTATTCACAAACCGGTGCACTATTTGAGAGAAATATGTTACCGTATTTTTCATTTTTAACAAGCTATACGCGTCTCTAAATTCTATCAAAAACTCACACAAGCCTTTAACCACAACCTCACTGCGAACCTTGTCATGATATATATGAATGTAGTGGTAAAAGTTCTTTAGATTGTCCATGATGACAAGGTTTACATTCTCAGCCGCAGGGTACGCGTACTCGGTATGATGCAGCATGACATAATACCGCCTGTCCTACCACTCATCAACAAGACACATTATCCATATCCGTTGCGTCTCTTCTGCACGCGTTGTTTCTTTCACCTCACGGTGTATGTACGCTTTTATACAGTTTAGCCCTACAACGTAGCCCATTACATCGTTTGTGCCGCGAAATCCGGCAATACTCTCGCCAGAATATCCATAGAGTATTTGAACATCTTGTTCCCTCGCGCGATTCAATGTATCCTTAAAAGTCTCAAAGGAAGGAGGGAGGTAGGCAGTCTTTCAGTATTCACCACATCTTTCGACTTTATCGAATACCACTTCATAAACTTCGAACACACAATATCAAAAGTAGCCATCACTATTTTTCGTCTACGTGAAAAAAATACGCGTCTGAGCTCCATGGTTTTCAGCGGCGAACTGAGCAGGCAAAGATAGGGATATGCTCAGGTAGTGGCAGGAGTCACGTGACCGATCTTACAGTGGGCGGAGCTGAGGATTGTACACACGCACGCGTGCAAAGGAGAAAATGAAACCCTAATTGAGACAAATATACGTAATAAATAACCATATCGTTAACAATACACACACACACACATATATATATATATATATATATATATATATATATATATATATATAAACAATCAAGGATTAAGTTATCCAAAGGGTACGGTATCATAGGTACCAGGCCCTGGTAACGTTTCCTATAGGTGTTACAGCATACATTCGTGTCCCTAAGTTCCTTCATACACCCCAGTTTCTGCGGCCGAAAATTATGGGTCCCCACAGTCAGTTGGGGTGGGTGGTTGCCCCCATCTTCCAAGCACACTAGATCCTTCAACGAGTCAAAGTTAACGACTCGTCGGTTCGCATGGTTAAGCGTGATACCCTTAGCTTTCACGATATATTTCATATCCTTCCCCGCCCTCACCCGTACCCCATAAGATTTTGGCCCTATTGATAAAAATGAGTCAGCGTATGCACCATCACCATACTCATCCTCGATCTCGTCAGTTAACTCTCCGAGAAATTTCCCAATAGCAGGCATGTATTCACCCTCCCTCGCTGTGAATATTACGCTATCTGTGTCAGCGTACAGCACCTTCCGCCCAAGAGAGTGCAGTTATCCCCAAAGCTTGATGCGGACGTAGGCCGTTGTGAAGCTGGCTACAGGTATGTTTGTAAGCCGTGAGGTATCTGTGGCCAGTTCGGTGATGTTGTACTTTATTATGTATTACCTACATTCACGATCTCCATAACCTCTTTATCGGGAGCGTTGGTATATTCCCAGACTTCAATATAACTTTGTGCCAAATGAACGTTCCCTTTGCCAGTATTCTGTGCAAATTTCCCCCAAAGACTGTTTAGACACAACTTTGCACTAAAGCGCTTGCAAGAATTCTTAACAATTTGGGAACGGTCAAGCTGTATACCTTCATGGGCATGGTAACGCTGAATATAAGCCGTTATTTCATCTTCGGTATCAACTCCTCGCGGATACCCCGCTGCTTCTACCTTATCCTTCAAAAAAGCGTTTATATATGGCGTGAAAAGGTTGGGTAGCTTCTGAAACCTCTGCACCTCATGTATCTTCAATATTCTTTATCCATGGCAAACGGCTAAGTCCAGCTCAGGACTTATATATACACACCTCTGATCTTACGCTGATTGGTTTTATGATTACAATCCCCATTGTTCTCCTCTGCGCACTTCACGCACAGGGGAAACATGAGCGTGTGAGCAAAACGACGGGTAAGATTGGCATCCACAAATCGCGAGGGGGGAGCACGTCTACGAAAGAGAGTCCAAAGTAGCGCTCACTCAAGTTAGCTGAGAACTCCGCGATGGTTGGCATGGTGGGGCCCACCAGTTTTTCAGGCGCACCTACGGGGTACGGATTGTTCTTCATCACGTAGGGATATATAGAACAGAAGTCGTAGTAATGGAGCTTCACCCCCGGCGTAGACGGAAAGTATAGCTTGAATGGGTTTGTACGCCCGCCAAACAAGCTGTCACCGCATTTGAGAGGTTCCAACACCATTGAATGTTTGATGGCCCTTATTTCTTCACGATACTGGCCATCTGTTTCCATCCGTGCATCATACATATGTTTCCACACGATCTTGTGAGTGAACTGGCGGGGAATCTTCCATCGAGATCCCCTGTGACGGCACACTCAGGGCGCGGGCATCCATGCCACCAGCAGCCGTTAAAGGAGTACAGTCTAGGCCCCTAAGGTGTATCATGCTCAGGTCGAATATTGAAAAACTTGGAATTTCAAGATTGGCAGTATATATTCCTATGTAAAATTGAATTATAAGAGGGGTTCGTCTTCTGCAACTTTTGCGAAAAATCGCATTTAAGTGTTCAAAATCGCACTTTTTTGTCGAAAAATAGGATTTTTGGCCAATTTCAGACTTGATAGCCTCAAATGACCTCCATATGTTCCATATTGTTCACATACACCCTTAAGCATTTCTAGGGTCAGGCTGCTTGGACCCATTTAAGATCAGCAAAGTGGTTCATTACCCCTAAAATAACCAAAATCACCCAAAATGGCCCAAAACTAAGGAATTGTATGATTTTTAGTCTCCTATACACCACACTTCGCGGTTGTTCTCTTCATCAGGCAGAATCTTTTTGTTCTTCTTTCTTGGTCTTGCATTTTCCTTTTTTTTAGAAATGCCTCCACCAATTTTTATTTATTTTCTTTTTGGTATCACTGAGTGTGATGGCAGCTGCCCCCATCTTTCCGCAAGCTGCTGTGACGTTCAACCATTTTTTTGCAATTTCAATTCTTCTTTAATATTTGTATAAGTCCCTCCTCCACCCCCAGCTTGTAATAATATGCTGGTCAACTGAATGTTTTGAGATTTTTTCTTCTGAAAGCATCTTGATTTGTCTAGCAGGTCTTGTAGAGATCTAAAACATGTTCATAATGTCTTGCTTTGACTTGAAAACTGGCAACAATTCTCTGTGATCGATCCTAACACGAACAAAACCACCTCTTCTCTCTTGCCCATACACTGCATGAGCTGCAGCTGAAACTTCCTGGACTGCTCTTTCACAGCTTTGAGTGTGAACTTAGAAGTTTTCAACTTCAAGTGGAGACCTGAGAAGCTCCTCAACTTCTCCTCTTGACATCTTACAAGTGAAGAGTGGCTCATACAGTTTCTCCTTATCCCAATTAATCACAGTAATTGGAGAAGTGGCATCAAAATTCAGTTTAGGGTTTCTATAAGTTCTCAGACTCATGACGCCATACTCAGACTTACCTCTGATCTTCTTGATCATCTCAACCCCCCATGTCCTCTCCTCCTCATCCTCACTACACAGGAGAGAGGCAATGAGGTTCTCACTATGAGCATGATATACTCCACGAACTATCACACGAGTGATTATGTTCCTGACTTCAGAGGTCTGGCTTCTCAGCAGTCCCAGAGTGGTCACAATATGGTGAAGTCCCTACCTCATGCGGTGCTTCACCTTGATCTCAAAATACATCTAGAAGTAGAAGTCCAGGCAGAACCTCAGCAGCACCTCCAGCTTCTTCAACACCTCCCCATTCAGACCATGCTGCCTCATCCACAGCATCAACAGAGCCTCACCTGTAGTCAGTAAGCGTGGCTGATTCAGTGGGCCACACTTCAGACCAGCAACTTCCTTGCTCAAATCTCCTGTCTTGAGAGCTTTGATCAGTAGGTAGCAGTTCTTCTGTCAGTGCTAAGGTTCTGTACAATGTCTTCTGGCAGTTCAATTATATCTTCTTCTCCTGGTAGAGCCTTCAAGCCAAAGTTGACAGGTATGTCATTGATCTTCTCCAAAAGTTTTCCTATTGGGCCACTGAACCCAGACTTGTGCGTGTAGGGACCATCAAGCTTGATGATCATGTGCCTGAGGCTGAGTTCATTAATATGCAACTGGCATATCAGCCAGTGACACTTGTGACCTAGCAGTCTCTCCAAGTGAGTGATGGCTCCTCCATCAGGTTCTGTGTTTGTGTTGGGTGGAGTCACCAACAAGGACCACAATACTATCTTTAGCACCATGAACACTAATCCACTCAAACAGAGCCTGAACTTTCTTCAGTGCAGATTTCTCATCTTTCAGGTTCTTCTGGTGTACAATATAATTGATACTTCCGCTCAGGTTCCCAGGTAACACTGTAGTGCTCTTCAGTTGTAATATCAGGATGGAAGCGGCCAGTTTCTTCATTGTACCCCATGATCTTTGTCTTCTTATCTTGTTTTCCATCAAAGAAAATTCCCTTGATCTCCTCTCCCTCTGCCCTTTTCTCCAGGGCCTCCACCGAGGCACCTATTACAGACTACTTGCCCCTCCACATCTTCATCCTGTCAACATCTAGATATGCCTTATCAGCAGATAGATGGCCAGCTTTGATGAGATCTTGCAAGAAACCAGTTGCAATGGCTGCTGCAGGAGTGTTTGCCACCTTGAACGTGACTGCAGCCGCAGCAGTGCTTGAGATATCCATGTAGTTCCTCCTGGCAGAGGTGGAGACATTGCTAGTGTTGACACTGGAGCTTGTGTCTGGTGCAGTACTGGAAAAATCTGTGTCAGCAGTAGAAGCTGCTCTGCCTGGAGACTCTTGCAAGGAAGTCACCTCATCTTCATCATCACTATCATCAGCTCTAAGCAGTAGCTTCTTTTCTTCTTCCTCCTTTCTGTTTCTCTTCTCAGCTGCCTTCTGTTCTTTCTCCTTCCTCTTAGCAGCCTTTACCTGCTTCACTGTTTCCTTCACATCAACAGATGCCATCCGGAAGCCAGAAACTTCTGAGGTTTTGATCTTCTGGTAATGGAGCCACTCTAACTCTAGCTTTGGAATCTTCTGAGGCAGTGGACAGTCACAGTTGACATGAACTCTAGCAGCACAGCCAAAGCAGCCAGCTGCTTCAGTTCCACAGAGAGTGATATCATGTCTGCAGGTTATGTGAAACAATGTATGAAGTTCAGATATTCTCTTCTCTCTCTTTGCAGCCTTCACTCTGCCATTCACTAGGCCACTCATTTCATTCCACCTAACAATAATCTTCCTGGCAATGGATCTCTCTTGAATGATCACAGGAGGAGTGAACTTGGCATTGCTTTTGCGCCACTGTGCTAGGACCAGTGATGCCAAGTCCTTAGCCAAATCTTGCAGAGGGTACTGAGCTCTATTCATATCATCCAGAAGCAGCTTCTCTTCCTGGAAGAGGATTCCTCTCTGAAACACAGGTCTCCAGGTTGGAAGTTGGAACTTCTGTGGGAAATAACTGCTTGCCTGGACGCACCAGATCACTCAGCTTTGAACCAGAACTTTTTCTGGTCTTTCGTCCTTGCTTAACCATGGTGGCTACACAATCTTCACCAAGCTTTGTATCTGAAACATAGAAAATTATCACAGTGAAATTTAGTAGCCTATAACAGCTGTTACAATGGTTTTGTTTGGTGAGAAACCGGTCTGTTACATTTGCACGACAGTGTATGTCCTGCACAGCTGTTCTGTACATAACCAGAAAACGAAAAAGTGGAAATTTGACCACTTAAACGTGATTTTTAGCAAATGTTCAAGAAAACAATCCCCTGCTAAAATTTAATTTTACAAAGGAATACATACTGCCAATCTTGAAATTCGCGCTTCAATGGGCATGATACACCATAGAGTACACAGTCTCCTCACCAGTGGTTGGATCCTTACTTAGACCATCAACCCAAAAAACACGACCATTGACCTTAATGGGTACTTCACCTGTGTTGCCGGCGTGTTTTACGCATACCCCGGTCTGACGCTGTAGGTTTATGAGCCAGTAAATAGCCTTGTGTCCATAACTGCGGGGATTGTTTCTGTGAATGACAGCTAAGATGTCTTTAGGCATGAAATTATTCTTGAACACCGTAAAACATAATGAGGCGATCGTGGTTGCGACTTGCAGCGGACCGCATTTGAAACGGGCTATGTACATCCTTCTAAAGGCATGGAAACATACTCTAAGCACGCGCACGTCATTCACAAAATAACGTTCACCTTCATCAGCTATATTGTATGGACTAGCTTCATTAAAACTGTTGTCGTAGCTGTCAAATTCTTCACGCTCAATATCACTCATGTTGGTGTAGTTAAGGTAATGTTTGGGTGGAGGTAGTCCTACGTAATTTAAAGTTTCGCTAGTGAGGAATGTGTAAGGGAAATACCCTTTTGAAACTTCAGTGGCTACCCCGATGACCTTGGGTAGCTTTGCTAATTTACAAGGTGTAAACAGCAAGGTGCCTTTAAATTGTACACTACCTCTTACCTGCATCTGTATTTGTTTGTTGCCTCTTTTCCAGGGATCACCTGTAAATATCGCAGGCGACTCGTGTTCAAGCAACATCTTTCAAGGAACTGTGTGTCAAATTTTGCTCCGTTATGAACAAGAATATACAGTCATTTTTTTGAACTTGTCCGCTAATTTGACAATATAGGATACAAAGAGTTTCACAGGGTTGTCGTGTGCAAGCGTTTTAACAAAGTTTGTCCGTTTACCACATCTGTGACGCTCATCACACTCGATCTGCATGCACTCATCAGAGATAGTCTGGCTTATAAGTAAATGTGGAATAACCTCTTTGGTTTCAGCGTTCGTGTATGTTTCTATATCGTAGTACACGGTTATAC
This sequence comes from Bathynomus jamesi, assembly GCA_023014485.1. Lineage (NCBI taxonomy): Eukaryota > Metazoa > Arthropoda > Malacostraca > Isopoda > Cirolanidae > Bathynomus > Bathynomus jamesi. Next base: position 754,866 of record JAJOZX010001220.1, on the reverse strand, counting down.
AAGGGCTATTTTTAGGCTTAGCATCTTTCATATAACATACATGCTTCACTCCATCAGCCTTATATTTTTCATGACATGTAGAACAGTGAATTTCATCGCATTTATGCTTGAAATTCCCCCAATTATCCATCATGTGAAACATACCGCACTTACAAATCCTCATTTTCCTGCAAGTGCCAATTGATTTATGGAGTTCAAAGCATTTATTATTGAAAAATGTACGTCTACACACATTACACTCCCTCTTCCCAGTTTCAACTACAAAACTTTTACATTTGGGGCTTTTACACTGCTCACATACATGTAGCACTCCTTACAATGTTTCACTATATCATCTGCAAACTCGAGCCATCCCTTACACAAATCATGATGCCTTCCATATTTTCGACTTTTATCATAACTAGCGTAGAGAATCCTTATATTACGGATGGAGAGATATGATGTTCTTGACAATCCTAAAATAAGTAAAGGTCTTGTACGATATCTCACACAGCTTTTAAAAACATACACAGTCCTACGATGATCATCCATTCCAAGCTTACTCAAGCTTACAATCTGAAGCCAGTTTACGGGCTCGCTGCATAAACGTAGGCAGCCAGATATTATACGCGATTGTATTTAGTACAGTGAACATATGAGCTAAGACTATTGCTATAAAACCGCAACCACGATCGACGTTTAAATGCTTTCTGTAAATAGAGTGAGAATTGAAATTAAGAGTATAAGGTGTGGCACTATGACCCGCAACCCGGAATACTCTGTCAATATCTACCATGAAGTTGTCCCTATTGAAGGCTGTACTACTTTAAGAGGCCTGCATTATACGACCCAAGATATATTCTGTCTACAGCTGCCAAGCGTCTGAACGGTATTACTACCCAAAAATCTACATCACCGTCATCTGACCTGAACCTGAAGGACAACCTCGTTCGGACTTCACGTTCGTCGCGGTTCTGAAGGGCAAACTCCACAATACGTTCAACTACGCGTTGCAGTCCAACGCCGTTGCTATACAGGGATCCAGGGTCAACCCTGACCACGTACTGGTTTCTATTCAGGGCAAGGGTGGGGGTAGCGGTGCGCACCAACTCGAATGTTATACCTTCCTCCACAGCACGAGAAGCTGCTGCTGGTGCTGGTGTAGAGGAAGTATCCAGAATTGAACAGAAATAAGGGGTTATATTTGAGGAAGGTACTATTGTGGGGGTTGTGTCGTAAGACGTAGAGGGTTGGGACTCTATTACTGGGGGTCTAACAACCGGCGCAATCCTGGCACGCTTTATACCTGACGTGGAGAGTTCTTCATCATGCTTCCGCTTTCAATTGTCGCGAGCTACAGTTATCGCTGCTGAGGGTTCGTCAGCGGGGATGGAGTCTGTAGCTATACGGTCATCGGGGTCATCTGTAATATCGATGATGGGGGGCTGTACATCGTCGTCATTCACGGTTGCAGCACTTAAATTTTGTTATATTTTGTAAATGACCCTCTTAGGGGTGTGACGTGTTAGAGTTGGAGTCTGTAGAAAAATACAGGTTCGCAAACCCCTCCACATGTATTACATCTGGCCCTACAGGATGTGGTAAAACTGTGTTTATGCTTAAAATCATTAAAGATAAGGGGGAGATATTCTCAAAATTTGGGCAGAAAGTAATATGGTGCTATTCGACGTATCAATCAGAGTTCAACAAGTACCAATATGATATTTTGTTCCGCAAAGGTGTATTAAAGGGAAATGAGCATACAGTATTAAAGGGAAATGAGCATACAGTCATTGTAATTGACGATCTCATGTTGGAAATGGATAAAACGTTTGCCCAGACATTTACAGTGTTCTCCCACCATCTTAACATAAGCGTATTCTTCATCAATCAGAATCTATTTTTCAAAAATAGATACATGCGCTATGTGTCGTTAAATACACAATATCTAGTCTTATTTGCGCAAAGTAGAGATGTGTCACAAATTGGGGTATTAGCCAATCAAATTTTCCCATATCAGCGTAAGGAGTTTTTGGAGGTTTAAAAGTAGCCACAAGTCAGCGTTACGGATATTTGCTTTGTGACTTTCACCAGCGAAACACGTTTAAGGTGCTTCTAAGAACGAATATTCCAAAACGAGCCTGAAATAGTGTATATTCAGAATGACAAATAGGTTGAAGAAATATCGTGAATTAATAAAAATCTATCAACGATTGCCCCGGGCATTGCAACAGATGTTTGTTAAAAATATCGACTCCGACTTTTCAAAATGCATCTGTGAAATCTGTCTTAATGTTATAAAATGTAATGTGCCAATGAAACCCCCTCAGAATGCTCGCTTATGTCGTTACAAGAACATAATACATGCGCTCGCTCGTAAAAGTCAAACTCTGGGGAAGAAAAAGTTAATTATTTTACAAAGAGGGGGATCATTGTTCCCCATCTTATTTTCAGTTTTGGGGCCTTTACTGACTAGATTAATATAATGAAGAAAGTGGTAGTGATTCCGCACGAGGTGTATGCTTGATTGGAAAGTTCAAAGATTCCAGTCATAGAACCCTGTAAAAGTAGACTTAAAAGAATGGAAAGCGATTTCTTTGGCCTATTAAACAGTGAAAAGTCACCTGATGAGAAAAGGATCTTATACCAAGAGGCTCTGCAGAAATTTCTTCATGAGTACGAAGATTATAAGAATCCGACAGAGCTCCCCGTGGTTATTAGGCACAGCGCTAGAAACGATGAGCATGGCGACACAGGACCTGGGCCCGACGTTAGAGATGACCAACCAAAGAATAATGGGACGCAATACATCGAGCATGTATTAAAAAGCAGTCTTCCACATACATTGAGGTATAAAGGTTTAAGTCTTTATAATCTATTGAGTGAGGACCCCATCTTACAGTGAACCGATACAGGCGAGGTCATTGTTGAAGGAACAAGGGTACAGGGATCCAATATCGTTGACATTGTCTATGATCTGGTGATAAAGTGGGACAGGCCCTCACCAACAGGATGGAAGCATATTAAAGCATGACTACAACAAATAAATATCCCCAAAATATTGATAAGAAATCTGAATAAGTTAAAAGACTTGGAGCAAGTCTCTCCTGTGTTACAACTGAGTACGCCATCACCCTCAACAGTAGCATCTCTGAAGCGGAGAAGGAAGAGAATAAACGGCCAACCATATCCACGTGTCTCTAAAATATGCAAATGGCTAGCATATTAAGAAAACGCTATTATGACATTTCTAACCCAGCCTCCTATGGCGGCGTTAATAGACTGTACAGAGGTGTTAACAATGATGGAGTAGGGAAAAAAGATGTTGAGAGGTTTGAGCAGGGATTTGAGCAAGGATTGACCCGCGAGATTTTTAAAGTTAGTGCTATGAGACCTAAAGGCGAGATAATGATGTATTACGTTGAAGATTTGAATGGGGAAGAAATCGCAAGAGGCTTTTACCGCGAGGAGTTTCAAAAAGTGACATTTAATTTAGGAAAAAGTGTGTTTAAAATTGAAAAAATTTTAGGCAGCAAAGGTTCAGGAAAGAGTAAAATGTACCTGGTGAAATGGCTATGGTACCCAGAAAGCTTCAACACCTATATAAAAGCTGCTGCAATAATGAAGCTTAAATAGTATGCAACATGGCGCCTAACCATTTCTATATCACACTCCCGTCGTCTTCTTTGTCTATACATCCTAACAACACCCTGGCCAACTTTGTAACAGAACTCCATTTGCCCAGTGAGTTGGAACGTGATTCGTATGAGGTGGGTTTATGTGAATTCCAGTTAGCCACCAAATTTTTAACTCTTGAAAATTAGCAAATCATATTTCTGATCGTTAGAAGAGTCGATGAATGTGAAAAATTAGGCATAACCTTAGACAATACTGTGCGATCAGTCCTGTTCGGGGAGGTACAGTACTATAGTACAAATGTAAAACTAGGAATCGATCATTATGACAGCCATCGAAATTGTGAGGGACTTAAACAAGAGTCTTGAAAAATCGTACCTGACAACCGATTTACTTTTTGAAGTCGTAAACATAGACACGCCTGCACGCACGTTGAAGTTAAAATCAACGCTTAGTAGAAATATTAAAGAGAAAGAGCTGTTCACAATTGTGGCCGAGGGTCGATATGGTGCAGCCTTCCAAAGAGACACTTTTCAAGAGGCACAACATGACTTGTCCAGCTTAATGTATCAGCTGAAAATGGAGAAATTGGGTGAAAGCTGCCCATCCCCAGATATGTGCTATATTTACAGCAATATCGTAGGGCATCAATTTGTTGGGGACACCCAGGCGCGACTGCTGCGCATCGCATACATTCCCAACCATAGAGGGATATCTCAATATATATAAGAACGATTGAGGGAAAAAATTTCCCATTCGGTGATGGGAGCTTAACAGTGAGACTACTTTCGTCGCATTCAGGTATAATGACCCGAAGCCCTTTCGCAGTCTATCGAGGGGTAAGATAGTATGGGAGTGGGCTTGGATCCATTTTTTCAATCATACTACGCAACGCTGTCCCACTGTTGAAGAGGGAGCTAGATACCTAGGGAGGAAGGCGTTACGATCAGGTTTTAACGCGGTAGAAGACATAATGGGTAGAACCAAATCTAAAGAAGTGGTAAAAAAACATTTAAAACGTACACGGGACGAAATCACCAAAGATGCAAAGAGAAAAATGCGTGGTGGTGGAAAGAAGAGGGCTATCCGGAAGAGGGGGTCACCAACACGTTGCGCTAAACGTAAGAGGACATCAAAAAAGAAGTGTTCTAAGCGTATGGAGCCTATGGCTGATAATTTTTTAACTCATATAAGCTGAGGATACTACTCTCACGAATTAAAGGCTGATTACTACTTGTCAAGAGAGGTGGCACTATTTCTGACTCGTGATGGCGCGTTTCATCCATCCGTTTAGCTGACAATGTTGTAAATCGGAACTGTCCATCTTTGATATGCCCCCTACACAGTTTTCTATTGAGCATAGTGACTTTATTACAATTAACCCATTAAACACAATTAGTTCACCGAGTGCCCCTATAGAATTCGTGATACCCAGCTCAGGCCCTTACTTTTTTATCCAAGCTGCATGCACATGTACACTAAATTGCGTATAGCCCATTCAGGTGGAACGGACTGCGATAATAAATATGTTGTATTTCCCGAAACAAACGTTCTATACTCCATATTCAGTCAGTGTGATGTATATTTAAATCAGTTCAACATCTCGGCAGGAACGGGTTATTATCACCTACGAGCCTATCTGGAAAATGTCCTCAACTTTTTAAAAGAAGCGAAGGATACCTTTTTAACTGCCGAGGGCTATTATCAGACTAAAGATGAAAGCAGTATAAAGGATAAATTTAAAAATTCTAAAAAAAAAGATATACGAATGTTTAGGACGTCTTCATACTGACTTGACGTTCCAAGAGAAACTGCTTATGAACGGCATCGACATGAAACTAAAACTCAACCGCATGAGTCCTGAGATCTGCATAAATCTGGGAGCTGACCAAGAAGAGGGCGCAAAACCCGTTGTGATTCACATCATGGAAACATATCTACGTGTACGGCGAGTGAAATTAAGTTCCCTGAAATATGTAGAAATTGAAAAAAATTAAATACACGCAACAGTAAAATACCCAATTAACAGAGTACAGATCGAGCTATACACGGTGCCCGCCGGGTTGGCCTCGAAGCAGCTAGAAAACGTGGCGATGGGAGTTCTACCTAAACGGATATTAATTGGAATGCAGGATCACGCATCGACGAATGGAAAATATAAAAAGAGCGCCTTTAAATTCGAGAATTTCGGCCTTAAAAATATAACTGTATACGTAAATGGCGTTTCATTGGGCGGGACTATGATTAAGGAGTACTCATCAGGCGCTGTGTTCCCGCTCTGTGCGAGTGCTTATAGTAATCTGGCCCATATTGCCGGTGGCTGTGACGAGCTTGGGATTGGCGTAACCCAGAAAGAATTTAATCTTTACTCATTTGATATTACCACTGATTTATCTGCTAGTATAAATACGCACTTCAGTCCACAACAAAGCGGGAACATCTCAGTCAGATTGGGATTCGCCAACCCTATGGACGGGCCTATTAGTGTACTCGTGTACATCGAATCACAAGCTCTAATAGAAATTTACCGCTTCCGGAACGTTGTTACAGACTTTTAAAATGGACGCAAATACACTCTAGAGAGTAATGAAAAGTGACCGAGTCATACGTTCCAAATTTATAGGTGTGTTTGCGAAGGATGAAACAATGAAATTGCCACCTAAGAGATTGGTGTAGTCTTATCGTCAACACCGACATAGTTGGTAATGTGGGAATTCATTGGTTTGCAATCTATTTTAAAAATAGGGAAAGAATGTACTATTTTGATTCACTCGGCACTCAACCCTGGAGGACCCTGTGGTTGTACAATTTCTCGAACAGCTACACATCCCTGAAATTGTCTGGAGTCCTTACCGTTTCCAAGGATATTTTACTAATACTTGTGGCATGTATTGCTTTCATTTCTCTTGCACATATCACGTGGGAAGGGATCTATAATTTTTTTAAAATTATTCGATTTGTGCGACACTGAGATGAATGATGAAATGGTATGCAGACAGATAAGAAAAAGGTTCCCATTTGTACGCACTCGTTGTACTGTGTAAAGTTTTACGTGTGTATATATATTTGTAACTATATTGTGTAAAATTTTACGTGTGTGTATATATAATTATAACTATAAAATGTCTCCATTAATGTTAGTCTTATTTAATGGACGCTAATTCTGTAAGCCGAATTGTACTAAAACATGTTTTCTATCATTTAATAAATTGAGCAAAAATACAATGTGTTTTGTTTTTAACCACAAAAAAACTTACATTAGTTCCTGGATGACCTGGCATTCGTTGGACTGGATGTGAGCCAATACCTCGACCTCGGTATTCAGGTCATTGGGCTGACTGCGCTGTAAAGCCTCGAAATCGCTGTCATTTATTTGCCTTTCATCAAAACTGTCGCGAAAAGTAGCTATAACACGACGAAGTTCCGCATTGGTCCTTAAAGGAGAAATTAACATGATTAGTCCAATACTGAATCTTTTCACAGAATGTACAGTGCTTACAAGAAGTCTCGCGCCTCTGTCTCGTCCAAAGCTAGTCTGTTAGGTATAAAATGGGCGGTCCTTATGGCAGCGGAGGTGTGTTCGGATTGGTGCACATAATTGCTCTAACCCCATCAATGACGTCCACATTATCAATGTGTTGGTCACTATCTATTTATATATAGGGACATACTGTATATAGATATATATAGAGTATGCAGGGGATAACGTGTCTCAGTCCCAGCTATGGCAGTTGTCTTACAATTAACAGTCCCAAGTGCAAGTTACGTTAACACCTCCACATAAACTACCCTGGACTAAAATAACATACGTGAAGCCCTTACCCACAAATCATTTAAAAGGTGTGATTTAAAAGCTCTCTCTCTCTCTCTCTCTCTCTCTCTCTCTCTCTCTCTCTCTCTCTCTCTCTCTGATCACACCACATCCCATGAGAAGTCTTCGGGAGGGACATCGGCAATGTATCCAGATAAAGTTAATAATAACCGAAACTCGAGAAAATATACTCTCTGCCTTCCGCTCTACTCCAAATCCTTTTCTCTTAGTGACCTCTTAATACAAACTAATCTATCATATTTTGCGACTTTTTAACTCTGGTAGGATTCAATTCCATTCCTATAGTGTAAGAGATACTTAAATTCATGTGTGTATTATGCCATATGATGTGCGTAATAAATAATCATTTTTAAATAGTTGGAGCGTTCAAGGTCATCTGTAATAATCTATAGACTACACCTCAAGCCCACTCTCAACACTTAGATTCCCCTAAGACACAGGCGTCTTCAAGTAACATGAATGCGTAGAGATCTAAGGTGTTAGATTCCATATTATATAATTTATGTGCTAGGTTTAAGAACGCTGGCATTGAAGGATGGAAGGAAGGGACAGTAAAAGCGATAATAGGTTTAATGAAGGAAGTGGAATGAGGATGGAGGTAAGCGTTGCTACGTCGAAGGAAACGAGGTTGGGTGGGGAATTACGAAGGGAGGAGGAAATACTAAACACAAACTCAAATATTTATTTTAATGCCCTAGACCTAGAAAGACAAAAAGCAAAATACCTTAAACTAACAATGAATTCACAGAAACAGAAGTCTGGTCTTAGACGCACTGATAGGTTTAATGTATGTGGCTAGAGGCCGCCACTCAGAATTACCACTACTACCTAAGTCATAATAAGGTTATTTACCATGACAGAGTAGTCATGAGTAGTTATGGAAATAAAATATGATTATACTGTTGATGGCTGACTATATTCAGTTGGGATATAAACTATTGCTGACAATCTTTGGATCCTTGGCTTTTAAGACGAATTTTTTATGCATATGTTCAACAAAATAGGAAAGTGGCTGATTATTATTACCATTCGAAGGGTTGGTACCCTTCACAACCGAAATCAATTTCAGAAGGGGTGCATGGTATCCTCATTTCCTTTATCGTCCCCACGCTTCACATAAGCCATTTACACAAAGATGGAAAGGCCGTCTGTACACCACGAGACGACCCAGGCAATGCGGGGAGCAATGGTGACATTGCATGAATATGGTGTGCCAATAAGAGAAATATCAAGACGACTAGACGTTCATCGAAGCACTGTGGAACGGTGGATTCATCGGTATGAAGCAGAAAACTCAATCGCTACTTTGCCGAGGTCTGGTCCTCCGCGTTCAACATCTCAAGAGGAAGATGGTGCGATTGTTAATCATGCCAGAGAGCATCCGTTTGTTCCAGCGACGCATATTTACAGACACCTGAACCTTCGTTGTAGCGCAAATGCAGCGAACAACAGACTTCACGAGGCAGGGTATTTTTCTCGCCGTCCAGCTATAAAACCTGCATTGACGATTGAGCATAAAGAGGCGCGGATGGGATTTGCCTTGCAATACTTGCCGCAGGAGGAAGAATTCTGGGGAAAAGTTGTGTACTGTGACGAAAAAACATTTTCAACAGATAGTCATGGTTCCCTGCATTGTTGGAGGCAGCGCGGAAAACGCTATGAAGAAGGAAATGTTTTCCCGAACAAACGTAGTGGTCACATCAATCTCGGTGTGTGACTCTGGATGGCTGGCTATGGTGTCGGAGAATTGACTCAAGTAGATGGACGCTTTACTGGACAGCAATATTGCCAGATACTGGAAAAGGTGCTGCTACACAGTGTTCGTACTTATCTTGTTCCAGCACCGGAACCATTTTACTTAATGGAAGATAACAGACCCATTCATAGGAGTAACGTTGTGAGAGCGTGGTACGAAGATCACCCAGAGACTATTAATCTAATTCTGCCACCACGTTCTCCTGATTTGAATCCGATTGAAAACTTTTGGGCAATAATGATTAACGAATGGGAGCAACGCAATGAAAGAACATTTGAAGCACTTTTAGAGGAATAGTTGGGAGAGCTTACGCCGAACACCAAACATTCCCTGCAATCTGGCCTCTTCTATGCCGCAACGATTGCAAGAAATTATTGATGCTGGAGGAAGCTATGCGAAATACTGATGTTAAAACCATGACGTAAATGTGTATCGAATATATATTTATGTTAATATAGAATTTTATTATATTTTTATGTTTGACATCCATAAAAGTATATATTGTGACCATGAAAGAACTTTACTTATCCTTAGTTAGAATCTTTTCTTGCAATGTCTACGCTCGTGGAGATGATAATATATGCATTGTTGAAACAAACTATGAGAAGGTAATAGTTTCAGGAAAATAATAAAAACTGGCAACATCGAGGTCATCACATGTTTATATACTCTTATATACTACTATATACAGTATACTACATTACGTAATAATTACGATGAACAAATCCAATGCAAATTTCTCTGATTCACGGCCCACCAGTCTTGCTTTAGACTAATGACTTTCATAAGATGGAATAGGTTACCACTTAAAACAATGGATAAACTATCTATTAGTGAGACGACCGTGACTTCCTCGAAATGCGAGCGCGTGAGAGGTTCACTGAGGAATTTGGTCATTAGATTCTTCACGTAGGATATATATCACAAATAACAATAGTGACAACAATTCCCAACAATTACTTAATATCAATAATTGCGTTTAAGCAAATAATTTAGACCTGAGTCAAAATAACTTAGGTATCAGCCATCCATGATTTGGGATATTTGCCGAATTAGTCATTCTCTATAGTCTACAGTATATATTGAGACGGTACAATGTAATGCCCAGCTAATATTATGATGACTAGGATTGCTCCATAACCATCCCAACATCCCGAAACTTGCTCCATTCTGCTTCTTAATCATTTGTAGTTTAAACACTAAAATGTAGCAGAAGTGACTTAATAATGAACGTCATTGATTGTGTTAGAGCAGTTATGTGCACCAATCCGAACACACCTCCGCTGCCATAAGGACCGCCCATTTTATACCTATACCTAACAGACTAGCTTGGGACGAGACAGAAGCGTGGGACTTCTTGTAAGCACTGTACAATAATTTAAAAAACAAGTTGAAACTAGCTTGTCTGTTCAAATCGGATTTGCCTCTTTACTTGCGTTACTTTATACACACTCTGTTTATATTACCGTATATATTAACCGTTAATCACAAAGACACGTCCCTTTAGATTCAATACAATTATTTGAATTAGCTAGAATAACATAAGAAAAATAATACGCAAGAAAATGTTAAACCGAATTATTTAATCCGAAAAACAGGTGATAAATAGAGAGCGAGTGTTATGATGTTATCTACGACATAAATTAACGCTGTACAGATCGTAACTGTCAAATTTTAAAACAAAACGTTCCAACTAGCATTAATAAATAGACGCATAGACGCCCTTATAAAGTAAAGAGCCTCTACATTTCATAATTATTTCGATGTAGAAAAATTTTTGGCAAAGAAAAATTCAAAATAAAAGGGTAAAATGAGATTACTAAATAAATTATAAACGAGAAAGAGTCCTCCACTAAATTTGCGTGTTATAAGAAATCTTAAAAGATATCACACCTCTACCGAGTACGGATACAAGTTTCGGATTATTAAATTAGGTCAGGTTAGGTTCAGTTATGTTAGATTAGGTTATATTATGCTCGGTTAGATTAAACTGGGGTAAGGTTAGGTTAGGTTATATTATGCCCGGTTACGTTACGCTAGGTTAGGCTATATTATGACGGGTTAGGTTACGCTAGGTTAGGTTATATTATACCCGGTTTGTCTATGTTTAGGTTATATTATGCCTGGTTAGATTATACCGGATTAGGTTAGGTTATATTATGCCCCGTATAGGAGATGAATGACAAAACGCTGGGGTGTTGGATTCCCCGTTAAACCGTAGGTCTAAGGTGGGGTGAAAAGTTTGACCTTCGTCGGAATGAGCAATTCGGTTAGGTCCGGATTCCCCATTAAAATGCAGGTCTAGAGTGGGATGAAAAGCTCGATCTTCGACGGAATGAACAATTCAGGTATTTAAATTATAAACGAGAAAGAGTCCTCCATTAAGATCTTGCGAGGTAACGTTCACTAAATTTGCATATTATAAGAAATCTTAAAAGATATCACCCCTCTATCAAGTACGGATACAAGTTTCGGCTTACTAAATTATGTCAGGTTAGGTTCAGTTGTGTTAGATTAGGTTATATTATGCCTGGTTAGATTAAACTGGGTTAGGTTAGGTTAGGTTCGGTTATATTATGCCGGGTTAGGTTGCGCTAAGTTAGGCTATATTATGACCGGTTCGATTACGCCAGGTTAGGCTATATTATGACCGGTTAGGCTACACTAGGTTAGGTTATATTATACCCGGTTAGGCTATGCTAGGTTAGGTTATATTATGCCCGTAACGATCCCGGTTGTTAACACATACATACATATATATATATATATATATATATATATATATACGTGTGTGTGTGTGTGTATATATATATATATATATATATATATATATATATACAGGGTGGGCGGAAAGTAGCTCCCTAATTTAAATTACATATAAATTATGTATAAATTGTGATTGTATTGTTATATTGCTATGGTGTGTTCTCTAAAGTGGTACAATTGTAACGGTAATCTTTTTTTCTCTAAAGTGTTCTCTTTGTGTTCTCTAAAGTGGTACAATTGTAACGTTCATTTTTTTTTTTCATTTCAGATTGAAGGGTAACATGGCTGAGCGTTTAACACTGCAGGAGCGTGCCAGTTGGCGGCACGGTACGAAGTTTGGCAATCTGTCGTTCGAGTTCAAAGATGGTGGCGGGCCATTCACGGACCACGTGCCCAAGTGGACCCGAAAACAATCAAGAACTGCCACTCGAAGCTCATGACCACGGGGTCTGTGGCAGATGTTCGAAGATGTGGTCGCCCTTCGACATCCAGGGCCCAGGAGACGGTGCAGGCAGTTCAGGAAATGTTCACACGGAGTCCACGAAAGTCAACTCGCCAGGCAGCTCGGGAAAGTGGACTCTCCCGCTACTCAGTGCGAACTGTGCTGAAGAAGGAGCTGAACTGGCGTGCGTGGAAGCCGCATTACTGCCAATCTCTCTCGGACGAGGACTGCGACATTCGCATGGAGTTCGGGGAAATCATGCTGGCTTGGCATGAAGACTGGCCCCATCTCTTCCGCAACATCCTCTGGAGCGACGAGGCGGTGTTCCACGTCGGAGGCTTTGTCAACCGCCACAATTGCCACTACTGGGCAGGAGAGGATCCCATGGTTACCGCTGAAAAACGGCAGAATCGGTTCAGTGTAACGGTGTGGTGTGGTATGACCTCAGATCAGGTTGTGGGCCCGTTCCTTCTGCGCAACACCATGAATGCTGAGCGGTACCTTGCTATGTTGCGAAACGAGGTCTGGCCGGTTGTCAGCACATGGGAGAACATCGACGATCTGATATTTATGCAAGATGGCGCCCCTCCGCACTTCGCTCTTGTTGTCCGTGAGTGGCTGGATGCTCACTTCCCTGGGCGTTGGATGGGTCGTCGTGGTCCACATCAATGGCCAGCCAGGAGCCCCGACTTGACACCGTGCGACTTCTTTCTTTGGGGGTGGGTAAAGGAAGAAGTCTACCGCACCAAACCGAGGACATTGGAAGAACTGGAGGACCGAATTCGGGAAGTCATGTCCTCCATCCCGCCGGAGTTCCTGCTAAAGTCAGTGGACGCCATTCCTGGGCGGCTCCAGAAGCTGGTGGAAAGAGTTGGAGCCTACATTGAATTTTAGAGAAAACCTACCATGTATGCCTACCTTTTCATATTATTTCTTCTGAAATAAATGGATAATATACGTATTTTTTTACCAATCCAAAATAGGGAGCTACTTTCCGCCCACCCTGTATATATATATATATATATATATATATATAGGGAGAAAATTACAATAAGAGAAAACGCCCAGCAAATTATAATCACAAAGCAGATATCCTTTCACTTTGTTTTATTATGAATTTTTATGAATTAACTAACACTTGCACTGAATGATACGATGTATATAGCCAGAGAATAAATCGCAAACTAAATTATTACGTAATTAATCACATTTCAAATGATGTTTCCGCTGGTTCTTTTCTCGCCGTCACAAATTTCTGCAAGTATTGTATGGAGAGAAGTTCATTCCGTTCTACCGCTGCGTAAAGGTGGAGTGCAGACTCTGCGTAGAAATCCCCGCCTTCAAACACTTGCCGGGAGATGTAAAGCTCTTGTGAATGACTCATGACGAGATATTTCTGTAACTACTGGTCGAAAAATACAGCTGCTGTGGATTCCATATGAAAATGCTCACTTTTATATACGAGGGCCTAATTGTAAACACCCACAATATCCGAATCACGAGTTTCCTATTGACCGTCGGTGAAATTTGGGTGGGGCTTAACGTGTGAGTGCTGCCATCCACCAACCAGAGGTCATGGGCACCGCCCACTGGGCTGTAATTGGCTGTCCCGTGAAATCTGGGGCGTGTGAAATATATCTTGCCCGTTCCATAGATATCTTCCAGAACCGTGGAGAGATAGAGAGAGAGAGATGGAGAGAGATGGGGAGAGAGATAGAGACGCCTTAGAACTGGAAAATAATTTTGAAAAAATTAACTGGCCGTGACGGGGAGGGCAGCCTTACGATATACGTCTGTGTTTAAACTTTATGATGTCCAGAGATCGCGTGTGATAAATATCCATTTATTGCCTCATCTTTGACAATATATATATATATATATATATATATGATGAATAAAACCGCGAATGAAAGGAAACACAGAATGGTGCTCAAGCGCTTTCATCTAATGACATCCTCAGTGTTCCTGAGGATGCCATTAGACGAAAGCGCTTGAGCACCATTCTGTGTTTCCTTTCCTTCGTGGTTTTATTCCTCATAAATATTTTTCACGTGTTACTTTTGTGAAATAATTTTCATATATATACAGTATATATATATATGTATATGAAGGGATTTACCAACATTGGAAATTAAAATTGGAAATCGGGATCAGATCGCATCGCTTTAAACTTTATGGTATCCAGAGTTCGCTTATGATAAATATCCATTTATTTTGTCAACTGTGACTATATATATATATATATCACGAGATTTGCACCCATCTAAAATAACTTAAAAAAATTAACTGGCCGTGACGGGGAGATCGGTTTAAAGTTTCTGGCCAAAGTTTATTACCTGTGATAATATACATATATATATATATATATGTATATGATGAATAAAACCACGAATGAAAGGAAACACAGAATGGTGCTCAAGCACTTTCATCTAATGACATCCTCAGTGTTCCTGAGGATGTCATTAGACGAAAGCGCTTGAGCACCATTCTGTGTTTCCTTTCCTTCGTGGTTTTATTCCTCATAAATATTTTTCACGTGTTACTTTTGTGAAATAATTTTCATATATATAATATATATTATATATATATATATATATATATATATATATATATATATATGAAGGGATTTACCAACATTGGAAATTAAAATCGGGATCAGATCGCATCGCTTTAAACTTTATGGTATCCAGAGTTCGCTTATGATAAATATCCATTTATTGCGTCAACTGTGACTATATATATATATATATATATATATATATATATATTTCACGAGATTTGCACCCATCTAAAATAACTTAAAAAAATTAACTGGCCGTGACGGGGAGATCGGTTTAAAGTTTCTGGCCAAAGTTTATTACCTGTGATAATATACATATATATATATATATAATATATATATATATATATATATATATGATGAATAAAACCACGAATGAAAGGAAACACAGAATGGTGCTCAAGCGCTTTCATCTAATGACATCCTCAGTGTTCCTGAGGATGTCATTAGACGAAAGCGCTTGAGCACCATTCTGTGTTTCCTTTCCTTCGTGGTTTTATTCCTCATAAATATTTTTCACGTGTTACTTTTGTGAAATAATTTTCATATATATATATATATATATATATATATATATATATATATATATATATGAAGGGATTTACCAACATTGGAAATTAAAATTGGAAATCGGGATCAGATCGCATCGCTTTAAACTTTATGGTATCCAGAGTTCGCTTATGATAAATATCCATTTATTTTGTCAACTGTGACTATATATATATATATATATATATATATATATATATATCACGAGATTTGCACCCATCTAAAATAACTTAAAAAAATTAACTGGCCGTGACGGGGAGATCGGTTTAAAGTTTCTGGCCAAAGTTTATTACCTGTGATAATATACATATATATATATGTATATGATGAATAAAACCACGAATGAAAGGAAACACAGAATGGTGCTCAAGCACTTTCATCTAATGACATCCTCAGTGTTCCTGAGGATGTCATTAGACGAAAGCGCTTGAGCACCATTCTGTGTTTCCTTTCCTTCGTTGTTTTATTCCTCATAAATATTTTTCACGTGTTACTTTTGTGAAATAATTTTCATATATATATATATATATATATATATATATATATGAAGGGATTTACCAACATTGGAAATTAAAATCGGGATCAGATCGCATCGCTTTAAACTTTATGGGATCCAGAGTTCGCTTATGATAAATATCCATTTATTGCGTCAACTGTGACTATATATATATATATATATATATATATATATATCACGAGATTTGCACCCATCTAAAATAACTTAAAAAAATTAACTGGCCGTGACGGGGAGATCGGTTTAAAGTTTCTGGCCAAAGTTTATTACCTGTGATAATATACATATATATATATATATATATATATATATATATATATATATATGATGAATAAAACCACGAATGAAAGGAAACACAGAATGGTGCTCAAGCGCTTTCATCTAATGACATCCTCAGTGTTCCTGAGGATGTCATTAGACGAAAGCGCTTGAGCACCATTCTGTGTTTCTTTTCCTTCGTGGTTTTATTCCTCATAAATATTTTTCACGTGTTACTTTTGTGAAATAATTTCATATATATATATATATATGAAGGGATTTACCAACATTGGAAATTAAAATTGGAAATCGGGATCAGATCGCATCGCTTTAAACTTTATGGTATCCAGAGTTCGCTTATGATAAATATCCATTTATTGCGTCAACTCTGACTATATATATATATATATATATATATATATATATATATATATCACGAGATTTGCACCCATCTAAAATAACTTAAAAAAATTAACTGGCCGTGACGGGGAGATCGGTTTAAAGTTTCTGGCCAAAGTTTATTACCTGTGATAATATACATATATATATATATATATATATGTGTGTGTGTGTGTGTGTGTGCCCCAAAGTATCCCGCCCTACAACTTTAGAATGAGACATACGATTGTGTACGCTTCTTTTACTAATTAGTAATTTTTTATAGTTTTCAGAATTTTTTAGAACTTTTTCCGGAGCTGTACATATATAGGCTTTCTTTTGGCTAACCCTTCGTTAGCTTCAGCCCGAATTGTTCATTCTGAAGAAGGTCAAGCTTTACACTCCACCTTAGACCTACAGTTTATCGGGGAATCCTGCAGCCCAGCGTCTTAACCACTAGGATACCCAGGGGTCCCATTTATCTACCAACCATTTGCGTGGAAGTATGCTTACACTCCACCTTAGACCAACAATTTAACGGGGAATCCAGCAGCCAGCGTCTTAACCACTACGATACCCAGGGTTCCCATTTATCTACCATCCATTTGTGTGGAAGGATTGCTGCGCGCCGTTGCCGTCACCGGGACTCGAACCCGGTGCATATAATTGTGCATATAGTTGTGTGTGTAATAATAGGGGCTTTACGGGCGTATAGTCAAGGGGGTGTACGTGCGTTTGTGTGCGTTTCTTGGTTGTCCAAACGTTGTGAAGTCTCAATATGCGCTTGGCAGGAGCCAAGCGAACACTACTCTCTCCTTCTCCTTTCTCTCTTAGGTTAGGTATACCCCTTTGGCGGGTGAGGCCGTCCCAACTTCTCCCCCAAAGAGGTTATGTGGACTCTCCACCTTTTTTTCTTGGCACCCTGGGGTTGGCATTGGGGGTCTTGCAATAAGGGGGAGGGGGGTTGGCACTGGCACTCATTGCAACATTGCACTGCACCCTAACCTTTTGCGCCCATACTACTGAAGTATCCATTAGTGGTGCACCGATTAATCGGTATCGGCACCTGGCATGCCGATTAATCGGCATTTTGCCGATATTAGGAAAATACCTGGCATGACCGATTAATCGGCATGCCAGGTGCCGATACCAATTAATCGGTGCACCACTAGTATCCATAGATGTGCTCGTTTAGCTATTTTTTTATGGTTATCTGAATAATCTGTTATTTTCATGATTTCGATTTTGGGAAAGTTGGATATGAAAGTTCAGTTGTCTGTTTAATTTTTTCAACCATTAAATTTTACCGAAAATTTGTGTGAAATAAGTTGATTTTATATGTAGCAGTTTTTTAGCAAGTTTCAAAGAAACTTGAATTGGACTGGCCAAAAGAATTGAAACAGTTAATTTTTTTAAAAATAAATTTTAAATTTTCAACCTCCATAAAATATTCTGTATCGAACTCGTTGCGTTTACATTTAAAAGAAACAATACAGATTGTAGAAGAAAGCGATACTGTAAGTTTAAAACAAATCGTACGAAAGGTTTTCATCTATAGGTATTCGAACTTCATGATTCAGAATTAGGGCCCCTATATATACAATTATACATACACAATTTTTTTTTGTTTTTCTCATGTAAATAATTTTTGAAAAAATTTAAACTTTGAAAATTTTTTACTCCAAAAACCGTTAAAAATTCATATCCGTCGGTGCATATAACTAAATTTCGTTATTTTTTCAGACAAATATGTGCAAACTAACTATATTTTTTTATAAAATTGTGATTATTTTTACATTAGGAAATACAAAAATGAAGGAAACACTATGTTTCATCAATTTTTAAACAAAGAAAATAAAAAATTTATTATTACGTTTGTCTCTCCTTTCATAAATATAATTAGCTAAGAACTTCAATAAAGAAAATGAGATGTTAGAGTAAATCATTTTGTTTACGTAAAATATTATTATTATTACATACAACTCACTTCAAAAAACAGGACAATAAAATAAAAATTAAAATAAACACGACATTTATTTACATATGAATATCAGTAAAAAAATATTTCACATTTTCACTAAAATTAAATTTTTTTAAATGCATGAAATGAAAATATGGAAATAATTTAATTACGGAAATAACATTAAAAAAATTAACATTGCAGTACATTGAATGTATATTGTTTATTTACGTAAACTAATATCAGTGATAAAATAAACTGCGGAAAACTGTAGAAACAGTATAGAGAGCAAGAATAAAAATGATGGGAAACAGGGATAATTAAAGCGAATTAAGGTAAATATTATAGCTGCAGGTCACAAAAGATGTTTTTTATATGCAAATAATATGGAAACGTTAAACATGAATAAATATACTGAATAGTACCAAATTATCTATGTCTACATTTACTGCATGCACTCATATGCAAGATATACAACGTGTGTTCTTGGCTACCTTACGAAACCACGACAATCTTTCGGATACAAACACAGCTCATCGCAACAAAAACGTGCGTGTAGCGACATTAGCGGTGTCACCATAGGTTCAGATTCATTTTTGTTAATGAAAATAATTAAACATGAAAATAGAAGGCATAATTGTTAATTATACTGTATGTATGGAGTATGCTTATCCTGTATCGGGTGGTTCAACCCACACAACCGTACATGACTGGATGGAATCAATGGTTTTTCGTCTCATCAATTCCCCGCCTCTTACTGACTGCCTTTAATCCCTCTCTCATCACCGCAATGTTGCCTCATTCTCTCTTTACTATCGCTATTATAACGGACACTGCTCTTCTGAATTCTCTAACTGCATGCCTCTTCCTTTAAGAGGAGCACGCAGCAGCAGACTTTCAAAACTTTCTCATTCCTTTTCTGTCCAACTCTGGAAAAATCTTCCTCAATCCATCTTTCCCCCTGTCTATGACCTCTAATCTTTCAAATGTAGAGTGTCTAGGCATCTCGAAAACCCTGGACCTTGGTTTTGGCTCTCTTCTTCTCCTATGACGGGGGGGGGGTCACTTTTGCGGGCATTCGGCTCTTGGCATTCGCCCTCCTTCCTGCATAAAATTTTTTTAGGTTTTTAAATGGCGCAACATAAAAATGTTGCGGCTTCGTAAGGTAGTCAAACGTGTGTGTGTGTGTGTGTGTGTGTGTGTGTGTGTGGAAACCGCTAAAATATTTGAAACTGTATATATTTACTAGTAAGTTCGGAGGAGGTGTAGTTTACGTTCCCCTGTGGTGCCTAGTGTAGTTTACGTTCCCCTACATTATCCTAGTGTAGTTTGCGTTTCCCAACTTTGTCCACGTATAACTAATCAAATAAAAGGTTAAAACTAACAAAAATATTACGACTTAACCTAACCAATCGTTAATTTATTTATATATAAATATATACATATATATATATATATATATATATATATATATATTTAATGTAAAGAACGACACTTGTGTAGAAGAGCGTCCCGCACAAGATGAGGAGGGAGAACGAACAAATGAAAAATGAGGTACCACCCTGGAATCGAACCCGGGATCATCCGATTGCCGGTCAGATATGCTATCCACTACACCATGAACCTCGATCAGTCAGAGGTCGTAATTCTCCTACATACTGTGTTGTTTGCAGTTAAAATGTATATATGTACGGCATGCGAAAGTGCCCCCTCAGGGCATTGGTTTCTGCTCGTATGTAGAAGAATTACGACTTCTGATTGATCGAGGTCGATGGTATAGTGGATAGCATATCTGACCGGCAATCGGATGATCCCGGGTTCGATTCCCGGGTGGTACCTCATTTTTCATTTGTTCGTTCTCCCTCCTCATTTTGTGCAGAACGCTCTTCTACACAAGCGTCGTTCTTTACATTAATTATACTGTGTGTTGTTTGCAGTTAAAGTGACAAGGCGGCAGATATCTGTAATCAAGCGCAAATTGCAAAGTATCCATTGTCCTCAAGTAAAGAGGTTTTTGAGCAGGCTGGCATACACAATGTACCAAGAACATCTCGATGTGGAATCCTCCAAACAATTGGCAGGACGTGTAAACCTACAATTCAGTCACCATTAACACCCAGGTACAAGAAGCAGCGTGTTGAATGTGCGCGTCAGTACGTGAAAACAGATTTTAATACTGTATTGTTCACCGATGAATGAAAAGCAACCCTTGAGGGACTTGATGTTTGGTCAAGAAGATGGATTGCTGAGAGCCAATTTCTACCATCGAGATTAAGATGCCAACAAGGTGGCGGTAGTGTCATGTTTTGGGCAGGATTGATAGGCAATGAAGTAGCTGTCCCATACAGAGTGCCTGATGGTGTAAAAATGAATGCCCAGTCTTACACGAACTTTCTAAAAGAAAACCTCATTCCATGGTAGAGATTGACCCTTAGCAATCCATCTTCTTGACCAACCATCAGATCCCTCAAGGGCTGCTCTTCATTCATCGGTTAACAATACAGTATTAAAATCTGTTTTCACGTATTGACGTGCCCATTCAACACGCTGCTTCTTGTACCTGGGTGTTAATGGTGACTGAGTTGTAGGTTTACACGTCTTGCTAATTGTTTGGAGAATTCCACATCGAGATGTTCTTGGTACATTATGTATGCCAGCCTGCTCAAAAACCTCTTTACTTAAGGACAATGGATGCTTTGCAGTTTGCGCTTGATTACAGATATCTGCCGCCTTGTCACTTTTCTTATAGCTCCTTTATCACTTCGCTGCTTCAGTTTGGTACCCTCCGCTACAAACCTGTTTACAGTTCGATAAGCTCTGCCAAACTGCTTCGCAATTTCAATAGATTTTATATTTTCAGCGAGTAACTTGACTATTTTTCTTTTTTCAGTTAGTGTTAAATCCTTCTTCTTACCTATTTTCACCATTTAGATCCGTAAATAGAATATTGCTTAATAATTCGGAACACAATATTTTACATATTTTTCAATAAAATGAGATAATTATTTTAATTATCAAAATATTTTATCGAAATGAATACCATCAATGCTACTATATATAGTGATTATTTGCTACAAATTTCATTGAAATGAGGGAAAAACTTTTGAAAACATTGGAGAAAATGTAATCTGCTTAATAAGTGCGAACGCAGTGAATCATACTAAGATTATTCCTGGATGGAATGATTTTATTGCCCCCCTCCGACAGTCGATGGGGTGTCAGGGGAGAATGAAATTGTAAAGCTGTGGAAAATCCACTACTCTAACATTCTTAACAGTGTGAGTAGGGATAATCTTAAGGTAGATTGCAGCGAAACGCCTTTGGGAGGGACAAGGGAAAATACTTTGATATCAGTTCCTGAAGTAAAGAGGTTAATTAAAGAGTTAAAGACTGGTTCTGCGTCAGGGGTACATAACGTATCGAATGAGCACTTAAAATATGCCAATGACGTAGAATGTCTGCATAAATCATTGCTCTTATCAGCCATGCTTGCTCATAGCTATATCCCTGCAGAGCTCATGAGGATATATATCTTGCCCCTGGTCAAAAATAAGTATGGAGACATTCTGTCCAGCAATAATTACAGGCCTATTGCTGTCGCTTCAAGCTTCTCGAAACTGACCTGTGTAGCTATGTACTTAAAGAAACAATATCTAAATACATTTACAGTAATTCAACTATTTATAGCTGTTTCCTAAATATAAGTAAGGCATATGATAGAGTGAACCACAATATTTTATTTAAAAAACTAGAAGACAGGAAGGTTCCCATGGACATATTAAATTTATTGAAATTTTGGTATTCCCACTAATCTTTCACCGTTAGGTAGGGCAATGTACTATCCGAATGTTTTGGCTCCTATTACGGGGTGAGACAAGGCTCCTTGCTCTCCCCTATGCTGTTTAATGTGTATATTGATGGATTAATTTCTTCACTTAATGCGGCAACAGCGGGATGTTGTATAGATAACACAAGGATAAATACCTTAGTTTATGTCGATGATACGGTCTTAATAAGTCCCTCTGTTAAAGGTCTGGATCGGCTACTAAAAGTCTGCGAAATGTATTCGCAGAGACATGATATTCTTTTTAATGTTACAAAAACTAAGGTTATGCAATTTCATCCTAAAAGCTGTAATCAGCCAGCTGATGAAAGGTGAATTGATTGAGGAAGTACAAGAGTTTAAGTATTTGGGTCAAACTATTACCAGCTCATTGAGTGATGACTCGGATATAAGAAAATCTCGAAGCCTTTGTGCTAAAGTGAATATGACCATAAGGAACTTTCGGTTTTGTACAAGTGAAATTAAGACACTCTCTTTCGTACTTTCTGCAGTAATATATACGGACAGCAACTCTGGGTGAATAATAAAAGAGGTTCTGGCAGAACCATAAATTTGCTGTACAACAGGTCTTTTAGAATCTTACTTAAATTTCCCCCAAGATGCTCAGCTTCGAAATGTTTGCTACCCGCAATGTCCCGAGCTTCCCGGAGGTAACAAGACGTGCTCAATACAGTCTAATGCAAAGAATTAAAAAATCAACCAACCCGATTATCCAAGCTATCCATGAGTCCTACTGTTTATCCTCTAAGGCTTAAGCTATGGAATTCTTGGTACGAAAAGGTCTGTCTTTAGCTCCACTTAACTTTGACATTACTGTATTATCTCTAATCAACTGTATATATTTCTATCCTTAGTATGTGAACTGTCATTGTATTAATAATATTTGTCATATGGACTATAGTCTGCTAATAAACCTTTTCATTTTCTTTTTCATTTTCATATATATATATTAGACTGGTCCAACCTATAAGGGTGAATTTTCAAATTTATTATTTTCGATATGCTATCACTGCATATTGTGGAAAATGGTTAAAGAATTATAAATACCAATTTTAATGCAAATCGGATAATATTTAGAGGTGCCGCACGAAGGTCAAACATTTCAGTTTATTCTCCAATCGGATTATTTATATTAATATTTTTTACCCCTGAGGTAGCTGTTATCGGTGCGTTTTTTTAATGTGGTATCCCCTATAGGCCTAATCCACAGTCCTCTAATTTTGTTTCTATTCCATTTATTTCCTTTATCTAAGTCCCTCTTTTATTGTAGATTTTTTTACGTTTGAAAAACGCTTACGGTTCTGCTCTACAATTTGTAGAAGATATTGTTGTTCTTCATTTTGCGTAAGATGGCCACTGAAGTTCCTAATTAAAGCAACACTTCTCTCAGCGTTGTCATTTACAACATTCATATTTTTTACATAATTGCTAGCAGCTTTGTAGTCATCATTAGTGTTCCAATCAGCAGGATCTCTGTTCAAAAAGTCCATTGGCAATGCTAATTTTGTGAAGAAGTTGCGAGTTGTTGAACTGACGAAGCTAGCTAGTGTTTTGTCTTGTAGGTTAGGATCATTCACATTCAAATTTATCCGTTTAGGAGGATTTTGAGAGCCATTCACATCCAGCGCCTTCACCATTTCTCACTTGACTTCCAGTGACGTTTCTTCATCAAAAAAGAAAGTCCGATGAGCTCTTTATTCAAATACCAGAGAGGGCGAGAGAGCGCTTTAGATGCAGCTACAGATATTTCTTTATCATCGTAGGAGTGAAGTTTCTTGAGAAGAGATAAGTCATTAGCTGGTGCAGAGGAAGCAATGGGTGCTAAAAACCATTCATTTACGTAGCATCGAAAAGCATATAATGCAAAACGTTG
This sequence comes from Bathynomus jamesi, assembly GCA_023014485.1. Classification (NCBI taxonomy): domain Eukaryota; kingdom Metazoa; phylum Arthropoda; class Malacostraca; order Isopoda; family Cirolanidae; genus Bathynomus; species Bathynomus jamesi. The sequence continues at coordinate 730,519 of JAJOZX010001220.1, read as the reverse complement.
CATCCCTTCTAGTTCACGTCTAGTGACTTCCATTTGTTTGTGGAAAAGACAAATTTTTATTGCATATATCACTCGCGCCATCCATCGCACACGGTGCAACGCTCCGGGTTGATGGAATTTAATGACATCAAAAGGAACATCTCCAAGGTATATGATTGTCAAATCTAAGAGTTCTCGGTAATCTGCTCGAGGTTGTAATTTAGTCAAATGTTGCTTGCAATTTACAATTATACTGGGCTTTTCCGATACATCGATTTGAACAATTTCAAACTTGTTTGTGTCAATAGTCTTCCATTTATTTTTAAGACGCTTAAATAACAAGATATCCGGACCACCAGTGCCAGCGCCGTGACATTTGTCAGACAGATGCTATTACTATTTCGAAAATGTGATGTCGACAAGCTAGTCCGAGGAGCGGCCGTTCAAGTATGCTTTCAATAAGAGTACATGCTCCTTTTTTATCGCCAGTTTTGCTTGCAGTTGTGTCAAAGCACATTGCCTGCACACAATCTCGTAGCCCCAAGTCATCCAAAGCTTCGACCACAGCACCTGCAATATTTTTTCCTGTGCCAGATTTAAGTTCAGGTACTGAGAGAAGCTTAGATTTTCCCCCGCCTGATACAATAATTGGAAGTCTATCCACACTATCATCACCAGTAAGATCTTGGATAAGCTTTCCGTCCCAATGAACTGTTAGAGGAATATCAGTTTCAAATGATTGCTTGATGTCATCCGTAATTTGCTGACGAACTGATATTCGTTTTCTCCCTATTGAACTTCTACTCAGAACAATATCACCAACTTCATATCCAAGAGAAGATGCAGTAGCTGCTACTACTGATACTGCTTGGCGATCACTTAATTTGTTTCTGTCCAGTGTCATTGCTAATTCTGTTGATACAACCATTGCTGGTTTATGACAACCAAGTTTCTCTTTCTTTATGGTGACTGGTGTATTTGATGTACTTGGCTCTTCCTCGGAGGAACTACTATTTGACGAAAATTGAGTCACTTTTGTGTTCATTTTCTTTCTCATAGTTTCTTTCTTAACTTGGCGTTGAAATGCTTCATCTCTAGATCTCTTAGATTGTTTGAGAGCACATATTTTGTCCACACTTCCTATGTAGCCTCTCCTCCCCTTCTCTCGTTGAGCTTGTAGAAAAGCTCTGTCTTCTTCTACTGTCATTTTTTGCAGAGCATTGGCATTGGCGATATCGAATAAATTGTCCAAACGTTCTTGAAAAGAAGTTTCTTTATCTATTTGTGTCTGTGAACGTCTAGATTTAGATTTTTGAAGTCCTCTGTAATTAAAATACTCCTTTTCTATTTTATTCGTAACATTGCGATAGTCAGCAGTTGGTATATTTGCCATCTCCCAAAATTTCAATATTTCAGCGCAAACAGCTTTAGATGCATCTTTCAACGTCTTTTTGGCATGTAGATGATGAAAAATAAGCCGCAGAACGTCAGTCACCATAGGATGGTAGCTTTCTTTTTTAGAGGTACCATGTTATGATTTCAAAGATTTTGTTTTTTGGACCAGTCTATATATATATATATATATATATATATATATATATATATATATATATAAATTAACGATTGGTAAGGAATGTCGTAATATTTTCGTTAGTTTTAACGTTTTATTTGATGGATTCATTTAAAAAATGTCTCCTAAAGATCCTAGTGTAGTTTACGTTCCCCAACTTTGACCTAGTGTAGTTTGTGGTGTCCCCTTTTGCGTCAGGGGGACGTAAATTATACTTGCTCCGAAAGTTCCCATGAATATAAGTAGTATGGACACAAAAGGAGAGGGTACAAAGCAATTGCAATGTTGATCAGATGTTGCAAGGTGCCACCCCCTTCCCCCACAGTGCCACCCTCACCGTGCCAAGAAAAAGGGGAGAACTCCCCCCAGCAAGCTGTGAGTCCACCTAACCTAAGAGACTTTGGGGGAGAAGTTGGGACGGCTTCACCCCCACAAAGGGATATATCTAACCTAAGAGAGGAAAAGAGAGAGAGAGAGAGAGAGAGGAAAGAGAGACCATCCATCGTCTGCGAGATAATGGGAGCTGAGGGTAGCATCATTTGGCTTAGAACTCGAAATCCGCCAGTTGGCGCACACAAACGCATATAGACTCCACGACTATATATACGCCCACAGATCCTCTATTATTACACACACACACACACACACACATATATATATATATATATATATATTATATATATATCCACCACACAAAAAGAATACACAACCACCAATCCCGGCTTTACTTACCAGCTCCTGATAGACCGAAAAGGTCTCTAAGTACGACCCAATTAATAGACAAAGCTATTAAGCGTAATCAAATATGTTTATGTAGTCAGCGGGTAGACCCACAAGGTCTCAAAAAAAGGGCAACGCTACTATTAGAGCTTTTCATGGTGCAAAATTACCACGAGGCCAATTTAACGTTTGATGGGCGATCTTTTAAACACAAAATCGAATATGATAAACTAAGTTTAATACAAAAAGAAAATTTCACCTTAATATACAAATTTGTCCTTAGACTATAACATAAAAATCATTAATATGATTTTTAAAACAAAATAGAAATTAAATTAGGGGTAACTGATTCATTTTTCCTCTTTTACCCAATTATTTTTCGCACTTTAGCCCATCATGTTTTAAGATTAGATACCAGAATACAAATTTATCTTTAAGACACAAATGTATCTTTAAACCTTATTACAAAAAAATATTAATATAACTTTATATTAAAAATATATTGTATTTCGGGGTAACATATTCATTTTTTTCCTCTTTTACCCAATTATTTTTCGCATTTTAGCCCATCATGTTTTAAGATTAGATGCCAGATTGTGCTATGCGTCGAATTAATTCTGTTATTTGTACGTACAAGATTAATTCGAACTAACGAAGTACCAGACATATTTTATTTCACATTAAATTCTCCCAAAATATAAAAGTCTGCATTTTAAACTAAAACAAGTATAATACTTATAATATTCATTATAGATTTAGTATGCACACCCACTAAATATGGCATGTATCACAAAGTTGTCAAAAACCTCCAGTACTCATTTACAAATCAGTTTCAGCATAGGGAATAAACAACAGCATCTCATAAAGGTGGGTTGTTTTTAAAGAATCGAACATAGACCAGCTCCTCTGTGGACTTATATACACTTCAGAAGGCATCGAACTAACACATTATTTTATTTTACATTAAATTCCCCTAAACTATGAAATTCAGCATTTTAAGCTAAAACAGTTATAATACTTAGAATATTCATTATAGTTTTAGTAGGACATGCGCAATAAATATCGTTTTCTAAGCGTATTTATAAAAAATGGAACTTATGGTATAACTCATTTAATTGCACCTTCTACAATTCAATAAATAAAATGGAAAGATTCAACAAAAATCAGCACGGATCCCGATCGGGAAGATCATGCTTATCATAACTTACAGAGCATTATAACAATATCCTAGATGCACTTGAAGGCAATGAAAATTATGATATCATATACACTGATTTTGATAAAGCTTTCGACAAGTGTGATCATCATATAATAGCACATAAAATGAAACATATGGGAATAACAGGCAAAGTGGGAAAATGGATCTATAACTTCATCAGAGAATGACTACAGGTCATCAAAATTCAAGGTGTATCATCATCAGAATCAGAAGTACGCAGCTCAGTGCCACAAGGTACAGTCCCACTCCTGTTCATTATCATGCTGACAGACATAGACAGTGGAGTTATCAGCAACAGTATAGTAACATCATTTGCGGACGATACAAAGATCAGCATAAAAATCAGCGAGTGGTACCAAACCTCAAACTAAACCCAATTACCATCCAAACAACGCTGGACAATAGGAAAGGCAGAATATATAGTGTTCCCAAACTAAAGACCCGACAGGGGACCTCCTCAACACTGAAGGAAAATAGCTTGGTTGTCAGGGGGACAAGACTTTTTAACCAGCTTCCTAAGGACCTCAAGAACGTTACAGGGGTCAAAGTTGAAGTCTTCAAGAGAAGAATAGATGCCTGGCAGAGGACTGTACCAGATGAGCCGGGTGTACCTGGCTATGTGCGGTGGAGAGTGCAAGAGAGCAACTCGCTCCTCCACCAAGCCAGTCCTAGAGGCGAGGCCACCAGCTTGACCTTCGTGTGAAGAGAGACCGACGCACGGAACCGCAACGAGGTTAACGAGGTATAGAGGATATACACACATTTTATTCACGCGTTTATCCGTGATTCACTTTCGTCAATTGAATTAACCATGACTTACTAATTGTTACCATTGTGCACTTATCCGTGATCGTGACATGGAGTTAACCGTGATTTGGCGATGTTTACATTCGCGATTCGCCAGCTCACCACAATGCGCCTCAGTCAGTGTCTCTCCGCGCTACCAAAGACAATATTAGCAACAATGTTAGCAGAGGGAGGGGTTACAACAGTGTTTTCCCCAGGAATTGAAATTAGAGGGGGTGTTCAAATTTTTAATGGGGTGAGGGCCGAGGGGTGAGACCGGGAGGGCGAAGGTGGGCTTTATGGCACCATAGTAAAAACTAAAAAATGTTTCACGACCATTTTATTAGGTTTAACTCATCTTTTAAAGTCATCATACAAATTAAAGTTGGCTACTCACGCCTTCTATGAAGCAATACATCGACATCCTGTTTGGCTTCTTGTAATTTTGCGCAACTTTTAATGAACTTCTCAAACTTCTTCGTCTTTGTCCATCCGCGCATGCGCAGAGTTGACAGTCGTAGAAAAGGCTAAGCACCGCCCACTGTATGTCCAATCAGGAAGTCAGCGAGCTTGTGATTGGCTTTCTAATCTCTGGGTGCAAATGGGCGTCGTACCACATATAAAAATGGGACCCACGAGCAGATCGTGCCATAACTCCTTGTAACTCTCTCTTCATATATATATATATTATATATATATATATGGAAGTATATGTTAACAACTCGGTTAGGACAGCTGCTTGCTGTTTATTATTTGATCCGGACACCTTTAATCGGCATTTTATCTTATTGTAACTCCCTGTAACTCTCTCATCCCATATATACATAGCGGTGTCCTTTGAAAGTGAAATTTTATTACGCGTTTGTTTCCCTGGGTAGAGTTTTGTAAAATTAGTTTAAGCTCACTGCAAGGCCTTCTTTACATGTTTACTACATGGTACTGTGCTAGGCTTTCTGTTGTTATTTATGAGTGTATATATATATATATATATATGTGTGTGTATATATATATATATATATATATTATATATATGTCTGTGTGTATATATATATGCTCCTCTGTGTATATTTTGAAGAAAACAAATGGGTTTTAATGAAAAAAGATTCAATGTGGATGAATCGAATAGGTTACTTGTTTAATATCTGCCAGGGGTTCGATACTCTGCCACGGTGCTTAGTCATCCTTCCACACAATATGGCTATTATTAGAAAAATGTATGAACTAATCAAGTTAATTTAAAATTATCCTTTCTCCTTAAATGTCCGACGAGATGCTGACACGTGTTATAGCTACTTTTCGTGACAGCTTTGAAGAAACGCAAATAGCCGACGGTGATTTGGATGTTTCACAGCGCAGCCAACCCAGTGACCTGAATACGGAGGTCGAAGTATTGACTCAAATCCATCCCAACGATTGCTAGGTCGTCGAGGAACTAATGTAAGCTTTTTTTATTTTGGTTAAGAACAAGACACAGTGTACGTTCATCAATTTATTAAATGATAGAAATCATGTTCCATAAATTAGTACACTTTCAATGCAACTTAAATTAGTTACAGAATTAGCATCCATTAAATAAGCTACAGAGCACAAGACTAACATTATTGGGGAGATCTTATATTTTACACAATATTTTTCCAGTTATACATTTTATATATACGAATAAAACTTCACACAATACATCGATTGTGCACAAATAGAAAGCGGTATTTTATCTGCATGCACACCATTTCATCATTGAGGTCAGTGTGACACGGGTCGAATAATTTAAAAAAAAATTATGAATTCATTTCCACGTGACATGTGCAAGAGAAATGAAAGACAATAGCGCCAGCAAGTATTATTAAAATGTCCTTGTAATTGATAAGGATTCCAGACAATTTCGGGGATATGCAACTATTCGAGAAATTTTACAATAACATGGTCACTCCAGGGGCGAGTCTCGAGTGAGTTAAAAGAGTACATTCTTTCCCTATTTTTTAAGTAGATGGTCAACCAATGAATCCCATCGCCACAAATAATATCGGTATTGACAATAATTGCCCCGCATTTTCATCATTGAGCTCAGTGTGACACGGGTCGAATAATTTAAACAAAAATTATGAATTCATTTCTACGTGACATGTGCAAGAGAAATGAAAGACAATAGCGCCAGCAAGTATTACTAAAATGTCCTTGTAATTGATAAGGATTCCAGACAATTTCGGGGATATGCAACTATTCGAGAAATTTTACAATAACAGGGTCACTCCAGGGGCGAGTCTCGAGTGAGTTAAAAGAGTACATTCTTTCCCTATTTTTAAAGTAGATGGTCAACCAATGAATCCCTTCGCCACAAATAATATCGGTATTGACAATAATTGCCCCGCATTTTCATCATTGAGCTCAGTGTGACACGGGTCGAATAATTTAAAAAAAAATTATGAATTCATTTCTACGTGACATGTGCAAGAGAAATGAAAGACAATAGCGCCAGCAAGTATTACTAAAATGTCCTTGTAATTGATAAGGATTCCAGACAATTTCGGGGATATGCAACTATTCGAGAAATTTTACAATAACAGGGTCACTCCAGGGGCGAGTCTCGAGTGAGTTAAAAGAGTACATTCTTTCCCTAATTTTAAAGTAGATGGTCAACCAATGAATCCCTTTGCCACAAATAATATCGGTATTGACAATAATTGCCCTGCATTTTCTCGTAGTTGGTAATTTCAATGTTTCATTCTTCGCAAACACACCGATAAATTTGGAGCGTGTGATTCGGTCACTATTCATTACTCTCTGAAGTGTATTCACATCCATTTTAAAAGTCAGTGACTACGCTCCTGAATCTATTGACTTCTATTAGGGCTTGTGACTTCAGGTATACTAGTACACTAATAGGCGCATCTATCGGCTTGGCGAATTCCAATCTGACTGAGATGTTTCCACTCTGTTGTGGACTTAAGTGTGTTTTTCCACTAGCAGATAAGTCAGGTGTGATGTCAAGAAGATAAAAGTTAAATTAATCGATGAATTCTTTCTGCGTTAACCCAATCCCAAGCTCATCACAAGCACCTGCAATATGGGCCAGATTACTATAAGCTCTCGCGCAAAGCGGGAACACGGTGTCTGATGAGTATTCCGTATCCATAGCCCTACCCAACGCAACGCCATTGACGTAAAGAGTTATATTTTAAGGCCGAAAATTCTAGAATTTAAAGGCGTTCTTTTTATATTTTTCATTCAACGAAGCGTGATCCTGCATTCCAATTAATATCCCTTTAGGTAGAACTCCCAGGGCCACGTTTTATATCTGTTTCGAGGCCAACCCTGCGGGCACTGTGTATAGTTTGATCTGTACTCTGTTAATTGATTATTTTCCTGTGGTATGTAGTAAATTTTTTCAATTTCTATTTGTTTTTGTGAACTTAATTTCAGTCGCCGGACGCGAAGGTATGTTTCCATAATATGAACCACAACGGGTTTTACGCCCTCTTCTAGATCAACTCCCAGATTTATGCAGATCTCAGGATTCGTGCGGGTGAGCTTTAGTTTCATGTCGATGCCGTTCATAAGCAGTTTCTAATAATACCCGTCGGCAGTTAAAAAGGTATCCTTCGCTTCTTTTGAAAAGTTGAGGACATTTTCCAGATAGGCTCGTAGGTGATAATAACCCGTTCCTGCCGAGATGTTGACCTGAATGAAATATACATCACACTGGCTGAATATGGAGTGTAGAAAGTTTGTTTCGGGAAATACAACATATTTATTATCGCAGTCCGTTCCATCTGAATGGGAAGTACGAAGTTTAGCGTTCATGTGCCTGCAGCTTGGATCAAAAAAGTATGAGTCTGAGCTGGGTATCACGAATTCAATAGGGGCACTCGTTGAACTAATTGTGTTTAATGGGTTAATTGTAATAAAGTCACTGTGCTCAATAGAAACTTGTGTTGGGGGCATATCAAAGAGGGACAGCTCTGATTTACAAATTGTGAGCTACACGGATGGATGAAGCGTGCCATGAAGAGTCAGAAATAGTGGCACCTCTCTCGACACGTAGTAAACATCCTATGATTCGTGAGAGCAATGTCCTTAGCTTATATCAGTTAAAAAAATGATCAATCATAGGTTTCATTCGCTTAGAACACTTCTTTTTTATATCATTTTACGTTTAACGCCACGCACTGGTAACCCCTTCTTCCGGACAGCCCTCTTCTTCCCACCACCACACATTTTTCTCTTTGTATCTTTGATGATTTCGTTCCATGTACGTTTTAAGTGTATTAAGAGATTCTTTAGGTCTAGCCCCCGCCATTATGTCTTCTACCGTGTTAAAACCTGATTGTAACGCATTCCTCCCGAGGTACCTGGCGCCCCTCTTCAGCAAGGGGACAGCCGTACGTAATATGGTTGAAAAAATGGATCCAAGCCCACTCCCGCGCTGGTATATCACTCCTCGATAGACTGTGAAAGGCATCCGGGTCATTATAACTCGGTAAGTCGAAAGTGCAGCTTCACTGTTAAGCTCCCATCACCGAATGGGAAATTTTTCCCCTCAATCGTTCTTATATATATTGAGATATTTGTTAATAGATTAGTCGCAACATTCACATAGTGAGGTTTGTCATATGTAATATTCAAGCTCCTCCCTCTATGATTGGGGATGTGAGCAATGCGGAGCAGACGCGCCTGGGTATCCCCAACAAATTGATGCTCCACGATATTGCTGTAAATATAGCACATGTCTGGGGATGGATAGCCATCACCCAGTTTCTCCAATTTCAACTGATGCATTAGGCTGGACAAGTCATGTTGTGCCTCGTAAAAGATATCTCCTTGGAACGCTGATCCATATCGGCCTTCAGTTATAATTTGGAACAGTCCTTTGTCTTTAATATTTCTTTTATTCTGTGATTTTAAGGTCAGAGCGTGTGCCGGGGTTCCTTTGTTTCCGATTTCATATACTAAATGAATCCGTAAGATTTGAGCTTTTTAAACTTCCGTTTAAGTCTCTCACAACATCCTCGGCCGCACCATATCGACCCGGGCCTAGTGTTACTACTGTAGTGTAATACAGTGCCTTCCCACTCCTGGCGACATGGATAGTTTCATCCCTAATTACCCCTGCCTTTTCACACTCATCACGCTCTCTAAGAACCGTAAAAACGGGTTCTTTATAATCATTACTTAAGAAGTTGTGGATAGCTGAATTTCGCATATTCCAATCTCATACGAATCAGATTCCAATTCAATGGGCAAATGGAGTTCTGTTACAAAGTTGGCCTGGGTGTTGTTAGGATGTACAGACAGAGAAGAGGACGGGAGTGTGACATAGAAGTGGTTAGGCGCCATGTTGCACACTATTTGACATTCATTATTACAGCATCTTTTATATGTGTTGAAGCTTTCTGGGTACCCTAGCCATTTCACCAAGTACATTTTTCTCTTTCCTGAACCTTTGCTGCCTAAATGTTTTTCAATTTTAAACACATATTTTCCTAAATTAAATGTCACTTTTTGCATCTCCTCGCGGTAAAAGCCTCCTGCGATTTCTTCCCCATTCAAGTCTTCAACTTAATGCAGCATTATCTCGCCTTTAGGTCTCATATCCCTAACAATAAAATCTCACGTGTCCATCCTTGCTCAAATCCTTCGCGAATTTATTTCCCGAACGCGATAGCCTTATATAATTATTGATTTTGAAACGTGTAGAGTGTGGCGGTACTCTACGAATATCTCACGCTCTGTGTGCATACCTCTTTCTAAAACCTCGTTAGGTGTTGTCCCAATCGTGCGATGGTGTGAACGGTTGTATGATGAGGCCAATGATTCCAGAATGTTTATATATCTCTATGTGTTTTTATGTGTAAAATAGGGATGCATGCGTTCCTTTATGATACGTTGAACACTTTCAGTTAAAGAGGCCTTATGTATAGAATTGCTAGTACAGTAACTGATATTAAACTCTGCCAACATGTTCTGAAAAGCTCGCCCTATAAATTCTTTCCCCATAGCCGTACAAAAATAGCATGGAATCCTGCTTTCTTTCAACATCAGCGTTTTGGTAGCTTTAGCAACTGTTTCAGGCGATTTATTTTTCAGGAGAATTAGCCACAGATATCTATAGAATGCCTTTATTATGAATAGGATGTAGCGATAGCCATTATTATATACTGAATATCTTTGCATGTCTGTTAAATCCGCTTGGCAATTAGGGTCAATCGAAGCCACTGTTGTCTTGGATGTTTTAAACTTTTTTCTCACCGGCTTACGGAGTTTATAAGCATCCTGCTCCCGCATAAACTCTCGATATCTTTTTTCCCCACTCCATCATTGTAAACACTTCTGTACAGTCTATCAACACCGCCGTAGGAGGATGGGTTAGAAATGTCATAATAGCGTTTTCTTAATATGTTAGCCCCCGTTGGGGGCGATGGCGTACTCAGTTGTGGCACATGCGAGACTTGCTCCAAGTCTTTTAACCTATTCAGATTTCCTGTCAATGTTTTGGGGACATTTCTTTGTTGTGGTCTTGTTTTAATATGTTTCCATCCTGATGCTGACGGCCTGTCCCACTTTCTCACCCTTGTTCCTTCAACACTGATCTCGCCTGTATTGGTCCACTGTATGATGGGGTCCTCACTCAATAGATTATAAAGACTTAAGCCTTTATTCCTCAAAGTATGTGGGAGGCTGCTTTTCAATACATGTTCGATATGTTGTGGGGCCGCACCGTTATTCTTTGGTTGGTCATCTCTAACATCGGGCCCAGGTCCTATGTCGCCATGCTCATCGTTGCCCGCGCTGTCCCTAATAACCACCGGGATCTCTCACGGATTCTTATAATCTTCGTACTCATGAAGAAATTTCTGCAGAGCCTCTTGGTATAAGATCCTTTTCTCATCAGGTGACGTTTCACTGTTTAATAGGTCTAACAATTCGCTTTCCATTCTTTTAAGCCCTCTTTTACAGTGTTCTAGAACCGTGTCTGGACTCATTGAACTTTGCAGTGAAGCATACACCTCTTGCGGAATCACTACCACTTTCTTCATTATATTAATGAAGAAAGATGGGGAGGAATGATCCCTCTCTTTGTACAATAATTCGCTTTTTCTTCCCAACAGTTTGACTTTTACGAGCGAGCTTACGTATTATGTTCTTATAACGACGTAAGCGAGCCTTCTGAGGGGATTTCATTGGTGCATTACATTTATAACATTAAGGCATATTTCACAGATGCATTTTAAAAAGTCGGAGTCGATATTTTTAACAAATATCTGTTGCAATGCCCGGGGCAACCGATGATAGATTTTTATTAATTCATGGTATTTCTTTAACCTCTTTGTCATTCTGGAATATACACCGTTTTAGGTTCGTTTGGGAATATATTCGTTCTTAGAAGCACCTTAAATGTGTTTCGCGGGTGAAGGTCACAAAGCAAATATCCGTAACGTTGACTTCTTTATAAACTTCCAAAAACTCCTTACGCTGATTCAGGAACATTTGACTGGCTAATACCCCAATTTATGACACATCTCTACGTTGCGCGAATAAGATTAGATATTGTGTATTTAACGACATATCGCGCATGTATCTATTTTTGAAAAATAAATTCTGATTGATGAAGAATACGCTTACGTTATGTGGGAGAACACTGTAAATGTCTCGGCAAATGTTTTATCCATTTTTAACATGAGATCGTCAATTACAATGACTATGTTCATTTCTCTTTAGCGAATTAACGTCATATACGCTTCTGTGGAAGAAAATATCATCTTGGTACTCGTTGAATACTGACTGGTACGTCCTATAGCACCATATTACTTTATGCACAAATTTTGAGAACATCTCCCCCTTATCTTTAATGATTTTAAGCATAAAAAGTTTTGCCACATCCTGTAGGGCCAGATATAATACACATGGACGGGCCCGTGAACCTGAATTTCTCTACAGATTCCATCTCTAACATGTCACACTCCTAAGTGGAACATTTATTTTCAAAATATAATAAAAATTTAAGTGATGTTCCTTATATTCTACAATCTTGTTTTTCTTCTTCTTCCACAGAACCGTGAGTGACGAAGAGTTACAGCATCATGTCCCCATCAGCGATATTGCAGACAATCCCGATGACGGGGTAGTTGTGGTTACAGACTCCATCCCCGCTGACGAACCCTCACCAGCGATACCTGTAGCTCCAACACGTGGCAGTTCAAAGCGGAGACACGATGATGAAGAACCTTCCACGTCAGGTATAAAACGTGCCAGGAGTTCACCGGTTGTTAGACCCCCAGTAATAGAGTCCCAACCTTCTACGTCTTTCGACACAACCCCCACACTAGCTCCCTCCTCAAATAAAGTTGTACCCCCTTATTCCTTTTCAATTCCGGGTATATCCTCCATAAGAGCAGCAGCTTCTCACTCTGTACAGGATGGCACCGCTAATCCCAACCAGGCCCTGACTAGAAATCGGTACGTAGTCAGGGTTGACCCTGGAACCCTGTATATCAATGGTGTTGAACACAGTCTGCGACGCGTAGTTGAACGTATTGTGGAGTTTGCCCTTCAAAACAGTGACGAATGTGGAGTCAGGACGAGGTTATCCTTCGGGTTCGGGTCAGCTGACGGGGATGTAGATGATTTTTGGGTAGTAATACCATTCAGTCCCTTGGCCGCTGTAGATATGGAATATATCTTGGGGCGTATAATGTAGGCCTCTCAAAGTAGTACAGCCTTCAATATGGATAACTTCAAGGTAGATATTGACAGAGTATTCCGTGTTGCGGGTCATAGTGCCACACCTTATACTATTAACTTCAATTCTCCGGTTATTTACCGAAAGCATATAAACGTCGATCGTGGTTACGGCTTTATAGCAATAGTCTTCGCTCATATGTTCACTGTGCTGAATACATGGACGCAAAAAATTTGGTTGCCTACGGCTGTGCAGTGTGCAGTGTGCAGCGTGCACAAAAACTGGCTGTAAACTGTAAACTTGATTTTAACAGTAATATGTGTCCTGAGGAGCTGAGAAGGGTAAAACAGATAATGAATATTCGTATAGTTGTTTTTGGAATGGATGATCGTCGTCGGACTGTGTATGTTTTTAAAAGCTGTGTGCGAGATCGTACAATGCCCCTACTTATTTTAGGATTGTCAGGAACAACGTATCTCCCTATTCATAATATAAGAACAGGCTGAACACTCTACGCTAGTTATAATAAAAGTCGAACATATGGAAGACATCATGATTTGTGCAAGGGGTGTATCGAGTTTGCGGATGATATAGTGAAACATTCACTCTAAAGATACTTTATTATTCACACCTTGTAAACTAGCCAAGCTACCCAAGGTGATGGGTGTAGCCACCGAAGTTTCAAAAAGGTATTTCCCTTACACTTTCCTCACTAGCAACACTTTAAATTACGTAGGACTACCTCCCCCAAACATTACTTTAACTACTCCAACATGTGTGACAGTAAGCGTGAAGATTTTGACCGCTACTACACCAGTTTTATTGAAGATAATCCTTACAATATAGCTGATGAATGTGAGCGTTATTGCGTGAATGATGTGCGCGTGCTTAGAGTATATTTCCATGCCTTTAGAAGGATGTACGTAAACCGTTTCAATTGCGATCCGTTACAAGTTGCAACCACAATCGCCTCATTGTGCTTCACTTTGTTCAAGAACAAGTTCATGCCTAAAGACTCCTTAGCCATCTTTCACAGAAACAAACCTAGCAGTTGTGGGCATAAGGCTATTTACTGGCTCATACACCTACAGAAGCAAACCGGTGTATACATAAAACATGCCCGCAACACGGGGGAGGTACCCATTAAGATCAATGGTCGTGTTTTTTGGGTTGATGGCCTAAGCGAAAACCGGGCCACTGGTGAGAAGACTGTGTACTCCTTCAAGGGTTGCTGGTGGTATGGATGCCCACGTCCTGAATGTGGAATCGTAGAAGATATCCACGTTAGATCTCCTGTCGACAGTCTTGTATGGTCCCGCACTCGTGGTCAGCTTATAGGCTCCTAGTTCACTCATAAGTTCTTGTGGGAGCATGAATATGATGCACGGATGGAAACAGATGGTCAGCACCATGAAGAAATAAACAAGATCAAGCGTTCAATGGTGTTGGACCCTCTCAAATGCGGTGATAGCTTGTTCGGAGGACGTACAAAACCATTCAAGCTATACTTTCCGCCTAGGGAGGGCCTAAAACTCCATTACTACGACTTCTGTTTTTTATATCCCTACGTGATGAAGAACCCTGTAGGTGCACCTGAAAAACTGGTGGGACCTGACCTTAGGGTGGATCGATTTTACATTGTTTTCGATTTCCATATTCTAATAGAGACAAAAACTTGCGCATGCATGAGAAAATAGCCTTTGCAAAATCTTAGCTTAATAGGTAATCATCTTCTGCCCCCGGCAGAGCGATGAAAATCATATTTTAGTAGTCAAAAACGTATTTTTCTTATAATTTTTAAAATATTTCAATATGCATCAAAATTATTCCTAATAACTATAAAGTCGATGAAAAAGACCTCATATGATCGTTTTTCCAAGCGCGTTGTCTACGTTAATATCTTTTGCCCCCGGCAACAACGTCAAATGTTGAAAAAATAGGTAATTTATATACATATTTTCAGATCGGCTCTTTGTCTTAAATAATGCATTTATATATTTCCCATAGCATTTATATCGTTGCTCAGGCATGAAATAACACACACGCAAAATTTTATGACTAGAGTAATATCTTCTGTCCCCGAGAAAAGTCTAAATGTGGATTATACTGTAATTACGTTAATGCGATGTTATAAGTACGATAAGTACTAAGTACAGCTCCTCGCTTGCTAATTTTATAAAATTAGCAACCCAGAACTCACCACGAGGAGGTGGCTGTACGTCGAGTTCCACCCCATCCAGCCCCAACCACCCTTCCTTTGGCTGCATGTCGATTTACATACGGTAATCTTTCTTAGAATCAAATCGTAGAATTTTTGTTCGGGAGTGAAGACGGGAGCGGATGAATCCGTCCCTCTCTTCTATTCCACTTACACTGGCAGAGGCTTCGGTTACTAATTTGATGAGTCTCTCGACCGCTTGAGTATGACAAGGGAATAGTGGGATCAGTCCATCAGGCTGGTCTCCCGTCTCAACAAACTCTTTTATTCGCGTATCAGGTATTGTTTTTGTAACGGGGGGTTCGGTCACCTCAGCCGTTTGCCAGTTGATCATTTTGTAATAGTTTTGACTATCGTAGAGCAGCTCAGGCATGGCGAAGGCTCGAATTTCCCCCGCTGGTGATTGTTTTGATCATGCTTTTAATATTCTTCTCCATCCCAATTCTCTTATGTGTTGCTCATCGGCATGTAGCATGGAGATCAAAATATTTTCTGGGTGAGCAAAGAAAGAATTTCTACGGAGGACTTTGTTGGCGATTGTCTTAGATCTTTGAGGCATGGTCTGAGAGACGCATCATTTCGAAAAAATGTTTTGCGCCCTCAGTGAAACTGGAGTTTTTCTTTATCTTAAACCAAATTGGTGCGTAAACTGTCATAATGAATCGCACAATTTCGTTGAAGGTGCTGGAGGGTTCACTGGTTGAAACATAGAGGCGCAGAAATCTATTTGCTGTTGTCAGCCACCTGGAATGCGCCATCTTACCTGGATTTCGAGCCGCGAGAGCTGAAGAGCAGCTACCGCTCGACACTGCTCTGTAGATGCCTAACAAATATTTTTGGTCAGTGCTCAACTCGGCATCATCTATGTCAATGTCGGGAGATGGAATGGCATCGAATTCTGTAATTGGAAGTTTTTCGCAGTCGTTCAGTTGTTTTCCAACTGGTCCAGTAAAGCCCATTGGCCCAGTTGTTTTGCCGTCCAAGTCTTGAATGAGGTGTCGCAGTGATAATTCATTACCGTGTAATAGGCATATGATCCACTGAACTGGCCTTTGTAGTTTCATTTCAATCATACGAATGGCTCCACCCTTTCGACCCGTGTTCACTGCGGTACCATCACAGCCGATAGCCACAATGTCGTCCGTGCTAATATTGTTAGTCTCTAGAAAGTTGATGATACCTGATGTTATTGCAGTGGCAGAACCTGATGCAGGAGTGAAATGCCCCATGTACTGGGATTCTGGTTCTTGAACTAAAACTATATGCTCTTCTACCACAGTCCTTCTATGCTTCACATTGTCTATTTCTTCTTGTGTCATTGTTTTATCTTTACGTCCGTCAAAGAAAATGCCCTGTAATGGTAGCGTGATCTTGTCATCTTGCTGATGCTCAGAACGAACTCTTTTTCTGGCTCTTCTTATCTTATTTCGATCGATCACTGAACTGACATCATCTTCTCGTATCCAGCCAACATCCTCTAACAACGAAGAAGCAATAAATGAAGCAGCTCTGTCTGAGACGCCCGTACGATCACAAGCTTCAGCAAGTACCTGGAGTTTCATTCGTGTTTTTTCCTTCATGTCATGTTTATCTCTCGGTGTTAGTTCATACGATGACGATGATTCTATAGATGTATCCTCGGTTTCACTAGAGGCTGACGAAGAAGGTTGTTCTTGAGAAGTTTCTTGTCGTTTACTAGTCGACGGCTCTTGATGTTCTGCTATTCCTTCTTGTTTCAATATCGCCAATCTTCTTGCAAGAGTCATCTCGTTTTTATTTGTTGTTTCAACATCCAAAGTTCCTATTGCCATTTTGCGATCACTTCTTTGGTCGAGTAAAAACTGTTGCTCTTTCAGTGGTACTCGTCGTTCACGAGGGCAGCTGCATTTTGTCAAATCAGGGCATTTACAAGCCGATATGTCAAATAAGGTGGTCTTAGTTGATTTCTTGAAGGCCTCAAGATTTTTCTGTAACGATTCGTTCTTCTTTTTCGCGTTCAGTGATTTGATGATGTTAGCCATTTTATCACGATAACTTTTCAACATTTGATTTATCCGTGCTGTCGAAACTGTTGGAATGGAAGCTAATTTCCACAAGTATTCCGGTCTCTCCGTGACCACAGCGGCGATGTCTTTGAATGGAGGTTCCTTCTTTGATGATCTCAACTCAGTTCTCACATGATGGTAGTATTGCATCACATCTTCACATGTGGGAAAACATCGCAAATTCAAATCTTTCCCAGCACCAAATATTGGACACGTAACCGATCTTCTAGTTGTAGCGGTAGCCATCCTGTAAAGATTAAAGAATAATGTATTGTTCTGTTACGCAATAAAATCGAAAAAAAACAGAGTTATGAGAAAAACAAACAAGGATATGAGCAGAGAGATTGAGCACACTGAGAACTCTGAGTGAGGAGCCACACACACACACACACACACACACACACACACACACACACTGAGGACTCGAGGAGCCAGCTGCAAAATACACACCTGCCTTCGACGCTGTCAAAAGGCAACTGAGGGAACTGCGCAGTGCGTACTGGCGCGTCAGTGGCAGCTGCTGCTGGCAGCACTCACCAGAGATGACCTTTAAACCCTAGCCTAGAGTCATAAAATTTTGCGTGTGTGTTATTTCATGCCTAAGCAACGATATAAATGCTATGGGAAATATATAAATGCATTATTTAAGACAAAGAGCCGATCTGAAAATATGTATATAAATTACCTATTTTTTCAACATTTGACGTTGTTGCCGGGGGCAAAAGATATTAACGTAGGACAACGCGCTTGGAAAAACGATCATATGAGGTCTTTTTCATCGACTTTATAGTTATTAGGAATAATTTTGATGCATATTGAAATATTTTAAAAATTATAAGAAAAATACGTTTTTGACTACTAAAATATGATTTTCATCGCTCTGCCGGGGGCAAAAGATGATTACCTATT
This sequence comes from Bathynomus jamesi, assembly GCA_023014485.1. Lineage (NCBI taxonomy): Eukaryota > Metazoa > Arthropoda > Malacostraca > Isopoda > Cirolanidae > Bathynomus > Bathynomus jamesi. Next base: position 712,399 of record JAJOZX010001220.1, on the reverse strand, counting down.
AAGCTAAGATTTTGCAGAGGCTATTTTCTCATGCATGCGCAAGTTTTTGTCTATTAGAATATGGAAATCGAAAAAAATGTAAAATCGATCCACCCTAACCTGACCTACCCTCCATCGAAGTGTTCTCAACAAATTTGAACGGGTACTATTTCGGTCTTTCTTTCGTAGACTTGCTCCCCCCTCGCGATTTATGGATACCAATCTTACCCGTCGTTATAGATCACAAGCTCATGTCTCCCCTGTGAGTGAAGTGCGCAGAGGAGAACAATGAGTCCTGTAATCACACAACCAACCAACGGAAGATCAGAGGTGTGTGTATACAAGTCCTGAACTGTCCCTAGCCGTCCGCCATGGTTACAGAATATTGAAGATATATGAGGTGTTGAGGTTTCAGAAACTACCCAACCTTTTCACGGCGTATATAAATACTTTTTGAAGGATTAAGTAGAAGCATCAGGTTACCCACGAGGGGTTGAGAGCGATGGTGAAAAATCGGCGTATATTCAGTACTACCGTGACCGTGAAGGGATATAACTTGACCGTGACCAAATTGTTCAGAACCCTGACAAGCGCTTTAGTGCAACGTTGTGCCTAAATAGTCTTTGGGGCAAGTTTTCACAGAATACTGGCATACTGGCAAGGGTAACGTTCATTTGGCCCAAAGTTATAACGAGGTGTGGTATTATGCCAATGCCCCGAATAAAGAGGTTATGGAGATCGTGAATGTTGGTAACACGTACATAATAAAGTACAACATCACCGAACTGGCCACAGATACCTCACGGGTTACAAACATACCTGTAGCCAGCTTCACAATGGCATACGCACGCATCAAGCTTCGGGGACTACTGCACTCTCTTGGGCGGCGGGCCCTTTGCGCTGACACAGATAGCTAATATTCACAGCGAGGGAGGTTGAATACATGCCGTCGATTGGTGAATTCCTCGGAGAGTTAACTGACGAGATCAAGGATGAGTATGATGATGGTGCATATGCTGACTCCTTTGTATCAACAGGTCCAAAAATTTATGGGGTACGGGTGAGGGTGGGGAAAGAGATGAAATATATCGTGAGGGCTAAGGGAATCACGCTTAACCAGGCGAACCGACGCGACGGGTCGTTAACTTTGACTCGCTGAAAGATCTAGTGTGCTTAGTAGATGAGGGTGACCAATCGCCCCAACTGACTGTGGGAACCCACAATTTTCGGGCACAGAAACAAACTGGGTGGCGTGAAGGAACTTAGGGGCACAAAGGTGTGCCGTAACACCTAAGGGAACGTTACTAGGTGCCTGGCAACTAAGATACCTTGCCCTTTGAGTATCATAGTACTTGAATGTTATATATATATATATATATATATATATATATATATACATATATATATATATATAGGTGTCTATTTACCCGTTAACGATATGTTTATTTTATTTATTATGTAGTTTTGAATATGTTTATTAAATAAATCATGTTTCAATTAGGGTTTCATTTTCTCCTTTGTGTGTGTGTGTGCGCGTGTGTGTGTGTGCGCAGGAAAAAGTCCTAAGCTCCGCCCACTGTAAGATCGATCAAAGGGTCACTTGACTCCTGCTACTACCTCGGCATATCTTTACCCTGCGTGCTCAGTTGACTCTGTAAGTCCTGGATCTCAGACGTATATTTGAAAAAATCTCGCGTATATGAAAAATAGTAATGGCTACCTTTGATATTGAGTGTTCGACGTTTATAAAGTGGTATTCGGTAAAGACGGAAGATGTGGTGAATACTGAAAGAGGCCCTAACCTTCCCTCCTTTGAAACTTTTAAGGCTACATTGAACCGTGCGAAGCTTGAGGAACAAGATGTTCAAATACTCTATGGATATTCTGGCCAGAGCATTGCCGGATTTCGCGGCACAAACGATGTAATGGACTACGTTGTAGGGCTAAACTGTATAAAAGCGTACATATACCGTGAGGTGAAAAAAACCGCGTGCAGAAGAGAAGCAACGGGTATAAGTAGTGAGTCTTATTGATGAGTGGTATGACAGGCGGTATTATGTCATGCTGCATCATACCCTGCGGTTGAGAATGTAAACCTTGTCATCATGGACAAGCTAAAGTACTTTTACCACTACATTCATATATATCATGACGAGGTTCGTAGTGAGGTTGTGGCTAAAGGCCTGTGTGAGTTTTTAATAGAATTTAGAGACGAGTATCGACTGCTAAGCAAAAATGATAAATACGGGCGCATGTTTCTCTCAAATAGTGCGCCGCATTGTTAATAAAATGTTTGGTTCGTGGAAATGAACGAAAAAATGTCTAGTGCGCAATCTGGGGAGTGATAAAACATTAAAGCCGATATTGCCCATGCATCGGAAAAATTCTGATTACTCGGTATAATGGGCACAAGTACTCGCATGATTCTTTCATGCTGGAACAAACCCGTATACGGAACATTAACGCTTGGTATGACTCGTCCGTGTGACTCACTCCTCCACACCTGTCTCCGAGCCAAACCGCGCACCGGTTGCTCATAGTCATCTCAGAGCTTGACACGACTGGACATGCACTCTCACAATAGAAAACGATGGAGCTTCCTTTGAGCAGCATTCTCAATGCCGTATACGACGCGTCCGTGACGAAGTCATTGCGTGTGTTCAGACGTAAACCGGTCCCATTAATTACGTACTTGAAACGACTTGTAAACTACCAAACTCTGGTGAACGTAATTTTGTTTATTTAAGTGTTGAGGAGATGAATAGAGTCTTCCTGATAGTTGAGAAGTGGGGTGAGGATCGTTATAAAATACCTGCAGGTGCAGGTACAAGAAGAGAACAGATTAGTGATACCCCTTCATATGCCATTGTTTGTACGTTGTGTATAAATAACGATCAACCATGCATTGATACGACTGATGTGGAAGAATGCATCTGATAATAACATTCTTGTCCATACGCGAAACCGATTCATCCTCGACAGAGTGCTTGATGTCGTCGGTTTCCGCAAGCTAAAAACTATATTAGACACACGTGTTACGAATATTCTTTATTTTGATACGGTTCTTGAATACGCATACACCGCTCTGCTCGACGGATTTATCGAATGCAGGAATGAACAAGGCGAGAATGATCTAGAGCTGGATGCTTATTTAAAAAGTTTAGACTCTTCAAAACATCATGAACTTTGGTACAAAGAACTTGAGTGGTACAGGGCAGAGCTCGCCTACACTGTTCACCCTGACGAATTGTACCTCTATATAATGAGCAGCTGTTGTTACGACTTAGAAGATTATTTCAATTGCCGCTATGCGCTGTGAAGAAGAGTTCACGATTGAAAAGCTCGGATCGTTAAGAAAAAAAACCCTCGATTGGAAAGGAGTGTTTATAAACTTGAATTTAATAATGATGTTGTGGCTAACGACGCCCTCTTTGTGCGTGCTTTTGATTGCATTCTGTTTGTGTTCAAAGATAACTTGTTAACCAATTGTAAGGTGGGCACAAAAATAGTATTGAACGAATTGAATGCCCTTTACATGAGTATAGGCACCCCGCACACCTTGAGTGGTGAAATAATGATAAATCGCATTTATTGTATAGTACAAAGCAACAATGATGTAACTGTAGACTCGATCATGTTCGAGTTTAGTATTTTAGAAAAACTTGGTAGAACATAATGCGTATATGGATTTCTCCTGTACTATTATTTTGATGTTTATAGTCCACTAATTCCACTAATTCGTCTAAATAAACAGAATGATGTAATGGTGTTTTATTTAATTCTTTTGGTTGTATATTAAGGAATAACTGAGGAGTTGGGAATATACATATATCAAGTGGCCGACTGACGGATTTCTAAGCTAACTGTCAAGAATATCTCCATATAAATAGCGCAATCTGGCAACTGAAAAATTATATTATACCTATACATCTGCCATTTACGCCTTCTAAGCCAGATTAAGCCAACTGGCGGATTTCGAGTTCTAAGCCTGGTGAGGCTACCCTGAGCTCCCATTATGCGTCTGCGTCTCGCAGACGATGGATGCTCTGTCTTCCTCTCTTAGGTTAGGTATACCCCTTTGGGGGGTGAGGCCGTCCCAACTTCTCCCTCAAAGTCCCTTAGGTTAGGTGGACTCCCTCCAGCTTGCTGGGAAAAGTTCCCCCCTTTTTGTGGCAACCTGGTGGGGGGAAGGGGGGTTGGCACCTTGGAACATTTGATCAACATTTCAATTGCTCTGCACGCTCTCCTTTTGCGCCCATACTACTAATATATACCAGAAAATACTTGAAAAATCGTATTCACTTGTAACAACGAAATAAAACCACTTTCCATTGACCAGACTAAGAGATTTCATATCATTCTCCAATGCAACAGGACGAGGGTGAGTTTGAACAACTCTCGGCATTCAAGTATCGAAGCTACTTAATATTCCAACGAATCAGTTATGAAATGTATAAAACATTTGGTCAACAGAACTTTCAAAATTTGATAAATTTTATTCAGAGAGCAAAGCCTCTCTTAATTTTTACGTGGATCAGAGTATAAAGGATTAAAGTATAACGTAACGAACTCTTTCCATCAAATTCCACAATGGAAGGGGATCATGTTAAAAGTTTGGTCGTAGTCTGATACGGAACATTTATCCAGTATCAGAGAAAGCAGACAAGTGGACTACACACACACATACACATGTGTGTGTAAGTAAATAATTACAAAATACAAAGAGCAAATTGCAAATTACATTTGTTTCAGTAAAATACACTATTTTTAATTTATTTTGTCAATGAAGCAATGCGACAGAAGAACTTAACATAATTTGTACAATTTAGGCCGTTTCGAAAAATCGAAATTTATGATGGCTCAACGCACACATACTAAACAAGTAATATGTCATGAATAAAGACTTCATGCAAAATATTAAGACAAGAGCTTATTGTTATCCCACCCCTCAATGCATATCTATTTTACCCCTCATGAGAAAATTTTCATTTTTCTGGCAAATATATTTATTTATTTTGTGATGTCCTCTTAAATTTGGTATATAAAATTCATAAATAAAATTGGAAGATAAGTAGGTCATTTTCAGGAATGGTCCAGTAACCCCCCTATATTCTTTAGAGAGAATTCTAGAAAATTCTTCCTTCAGGATAACTATTCTAGAATTTCCATTTTTCCCTTTATGGATTATATGATGTTTTATTTGCTTTTTCATCTATAATTACTGATATTTTCACAAGTTTACTGTTCTAGAAAGGTTACTTCATGTTACTTTACAACTTTCTAACAGTAATCAAGTCATAATATAATTTAGGTGAGTGATTAATGATTATATTATATTATTATTAAGACTAACAGGTGGTAAAACTTTTTCCCTCAGAATTATGGCAAAAACCAGAAACAAGTGTGAAGTCTGGTTGGTCGGACAAATGCTGGAAGAGGGTTTTTCTGAGAAGCAGCTTCCAACTAACAGTGATGTCCTTAAACGTCTTTTTTATCACATTAAGGTGGGAAAGCAAAATGTCTCTGTAGCTTGCGCAACTGTAGCCAACGAAGTTATTGCTATGTGGGAAAAAGCCTCCTTAATTACATCCCACAAGCCTTATATTGTCTCAAAGCTTAAAAGGCTTTACAATAAGCATGAAGGGCTGGTCAAGAACCGAACTCAACGAACTCCTACCCAAGAGAAGAATGAAGCAGAATTTGTCACCAGCTTAAAGAAGCTTTTCGATGTAGCTCATTCAGAAGTGGAAACAGAAATAAAATTGCAGGAGGATAAAGATTTTCTTAAGGATCAAAGGAACGATCGGAAAATGATTATGGGTCCAGAAGACAAGGAGTTTTCAAGAAAGGCAAAAGCACGACAGATAAGCATGGAAAGAATGGAAAAACTTCGCAGGAAATCAAAGGAAGAAATGAGGCAATTGACAAAGGTTGTGGATCTCAACCAATGTGAAAATTCCGGTTCAGGAGGAAGTGAAGAATCATCTGGTGATGAATTGTTCTACAGAGCACTCTCATCATTATCTTCAAAAAAGGAGAAGCTTGAACCAGGTGTAATTGTTAGGGATAAAAAGTTCTTGGCTGCTCTGGACCGCACTGGAACATCTGCAAGAGCTGCTATGCACATTGTGGCACCTGCCCTTTCAGCTGCTGGAGTGGAAATTGAAGAGATCACACTTTCATCATCCTCTATCTACAGGTCTCGGCGATCAACACGGATGCAGATGGGAGAAGACATTAAAGCCAGTTTCCAACCAAATACCCCTTTAATAATTCATTTTGATGGAAAGCTTCTTCCATCCATGCATGGGGGTAAGATTGATGTAATGCCCATTGTTGTGACTGGTGCAGGCGAATTAGAAAAATTACTGTCTATTCCAAAGCTTATTTCTGGAACGGGAGAAGAAATGGGGAGAGCAGTTTTAGATGTCTTGAAGCAATGGCCACAAGTAAATGAGTGGGTAGCAGGCCTTTGTTTTGATACTACTGCAAGCAATACAGGTATCCATGCTGGGGCTTGTACCATCATCCAAAAGGCCCTTCAGAGATCACTCCTTTTTCTAGCATGCCGCCACCATATCCACGAGCTTCTTATCACTGCAGTTTTTGACATGTTTTTCTCTTCTTCGGGTCCACAAATTCCCTTATTCAATCGATTCAGAGATTGTTGGGATAACATTGATCAGCAGAATTACAAGCCCTATGAACCCAATGATCTCACCTCAGAATCTTTAGATCATTGGATCTTGAAGCAAAGAGACAAGCTTATTTCTTTCATCAACTCCAAACTTCAAGAGGGCCACACTCGAGGTGACTACAAGGAATACTTAGAACTTGCACTTATCTTCCTTGGTTGTCCAATGCCTAAAACAAATAAAGGCTCTGATAGCAGATTCCACTACCCAGGAGCTTACAGCAGAGCTAGATGGATGGGAAAGGGCATCTATTCCTTAAAAATTTACTTATTTAGGAACCAATTCCTTCTCACCCCTCATGAAAAACAAGCTCTGATACGAATAAACGCCTTTTCAGTGACAGTTTATCTTCAAGCTTGGTATACATCTCCAGTTGGAATTGATGCTCCAGCAAATGATTTGGCCCTCCTCAAGATGCTACATATCTACAAGATCCAGGTTGATAAGGAAGTGGGTGCTACAGCCCTCAAAAAACTTCAGAACCATGGTTGGTACTTGAGTGAGGATCTTGTAGGATTTGGCTTTTTCTCAAACCTCATGACTGAAGATGATAAGGTTCTAATGCTCCACAACCTTCACCACGCGCCTCCTCGAAAAGTGAGGGCAAGAAAGGTGGACCCCCGAATGTTGCAAAACCCCAATGACTTAAAGATTACCAGTTTTGTCACAACTCAAACACAAGACTTCTTCAAGTGTTTGAAAATAGAAATTCCCAAGAAACTTGAAGACATTGAGGAGCACGTAATCGGGTCATGGCAGTCAAAGTAATCAACGACTGTGCTGAACGAGGAGTCAAACTGGCTACAGAGTTTAATGAGAGGCTCACAAAGAGTGAGGAAGAGAGACAAGTGGCCTTTCAAATCATTGAAAATCAGAAAAAGGAGGTCCCTCAGCCACTGAAATCCTTATATTCTTAATCAATATATGTCTTAAATAGAATTTAAGTCGCTTTGTTTTAAAACATATTTTTCGTTCAGTCTTATATTTGCTCTAATTATCCATTAATGTAAAAGAAGTGCCATCTGAGGGGTGCCTTTTTATCATTCAAATAAAATGATATTTTGTCTATTTGTTTTTCTTCCTTTATATAAAAAAATAAAAGTGTGTGCGTTTATCAAAATTCAATTTGAAAAATTACCATATAATCGTGAAACGGTCTATATAATGTACATTCACTGTCATTTCACTGTAAGTCGTGTATGAAGCGTTTACATTTCAAACACTATGTCAGCACAATAATCCTTCAAGTCGGGTTTCGAAAATGAACCTGTTAACCATCGGATCGACACCACCATAAAATTTAATAACATCGACACTCTTAACCTACTGTAGCTTAACCTGCAGTATGTTAACCTTACATAACATAACATAACTTTATCTAACCCATAATATACTTGTCGATAGCATGTCAAGTCGATCAGGTGTTGTAATCCCGTCAAACTCTCTCTCTCGATATATATATATATATATATATATATATATATATATATACATTTAACTGCAAACACGCAGTATAATTAACGTAAAGAACGACGCTTGTATAGGAGATATTCCGCGCAAGATGAGAGAGAGAGAACGAAACAAATGAAAAAATGAGGTAACCACCCGGGAATCGAACCCGGGCAATCGGAAGATCCCGGGAATCGAACCCGGGCAATCGAAAGATCCCGGGTTCGATTCCCGGGTGATTACCTCATTTTTTCATTTGTTTCGTTCTCTCTCTCTCATCTTGCGCGGAATATCTCCTATACAAGCGTCGTTCTTTACGTTGATATATATATATATATATATATATATATATATATATATTGGTCGTACCGCAGTATGTTATATTGTTATAATGTTATAATGTTTCAGACCAACAAAGACCCAAGGATCCACTCATGGCTAGTCCACCTAACCGTATTTGTAATTGTGCATTGCGCATGTCCTTTGTGGTGGTGGAGGGGACTTACAATTTTAGGTTCGTTCCGAACTACAAAAACCTCAATCTTACTATCTTAAACTATACTTAATCTATCAACATATGCATCTAATCGATTTTTAAACATATTTATAGACGTGCGACTAATTACTTCTACCGGCAAACTATTGCAGCTATTTACTATTCTATGCGTAAAACAGTTTTTGGGAACTGCTGTCTCGAACCGTCTGCTTGTCAGCTTACACTCGTTATTTCTAGTTCTACTATATTGTGCTATTTCGAGAAAACTATCTCTATTTACGTTAGCGAATCCATTCATGATTTTAAAAACCTGGATAAGATCACCCCTTAGCCTCCTCGTTTCGAGCAGGGCCACCGAGAGCTGCCCCGGGCCCCGGGGAAGGATTGGTATATGGGCTCCCCTGTTTACTCAGTATTTTATTATGAATGTTTTTTGTGTACATAACATGCAAACTGATTATATGTCCAACTCACTATTCAAAACATATAGTGTGAATAAACAACTCAGAATAAAATGACCATTTTATTTTTCGAATCAATTATATTAATTCTATCACCATACAATTTACAAATGCAGTACCAGTCCATGCAGGCAAAACAATTGTTTACTGCAAGATTTTCATAATTAGAAGTGTACTTTCTTTGCCTTCTCTCTAGCAAAGGGGTAAATGATTCTGATGAAATTTAAAGTACGGGCTAACTGGCTTTCAATTACAATGGTTCACAGATGTGTCAGTCGGTCTTGGGCATTGGTGGACCGCAAATAATAGTTTATCTGTTTCGGTTTGACTATGATAATCCCTACAAAATGTATATTCATTAATTATATTTCCTCCCTGTTATTTAATCAATTGCTATATTAATATTTTTAGATTTTATCCCCCCTCTTTCCTGGCCACCTAGAGGTCCGGGCCCAGGGGATTTTTTCACGACATCTCCCACCCTCTCGGTGGGCCTGGTCTCGAGTGTAGTCAATTTTAACTCCTTAAGGCTTAAATCTATCTTTGTACGACTTTGACCAAAGCGACGGAATCATCTAAGTTGCTCGTCTTTGAACTCTTTCGATTTTGTCTATATCCTTGCGCATATGCGGATTCCAAAATTGGATCGTGTACTCAAAGAGGAACAATAACATCGTGCGATTTGTACTAAAAATTCCTAGCAATAAAACCTAGCACTTTGTTCGCCTTATTGGCTGCTGCTGTACTTTGTTTCGCTACTTTTAAATCACCAGTGACTATAACTCCTAAATCTTTTTCCTGATGTACACTTGCCAACTCCTTCCCTGATCCAAAAGTTCTCGGCCTGACAATGAAAAACGAGTCACGTTGATAGTTTTTATTTTTAATTTTCACATAGTCTCCTTTTCGGGATATAAACTTGACCCAACGTTTTTCTAGCTTCTGGATACGTTCAAAAAGAAGTCTTCATTTTGGTCCTGTAACCAGGCATTTACAGCTGACAAGACTTCTTCATCTTCCAAAAATCTCTGTCCATGGAAGTGTTCTTTTAATTTGGGAAACAGATAGAAGTCAATGGGAGCTAGGTCTGGCGAATATGGAGGATGATCAAGCAATTCGAAGCCCATTTCTCTGATGGTAGCCATCGTAACAGCAGACTTGTGAGCAGGAGCATTGTCCTGGTGAAACAGGACTCCTCGACTGAGTTTCCCTCGTCGCTTTTGCTTGATGGCTTCGCGCAGTTTTTTCATTAGCCGTGCATAGTAATCACCTGTGATGATGGCTCATTTATCAAGGTAGTCAATGAGCACAACTCCCTTTCCATCCCATAAAAACAGAGGCCATGACCTTCCCAGCTGATGCCACAACACGAAACTTCTTGGAAGTTGGTGAAGACGAATGTTTCCAAGATATGTTTTGTTGTTTTGACTCTGGATTGAAATGATGAATCTATGTTTCATCCATAGTAATAAACCTAGAGACAATTTTTTTTGGATCTTGCTGGAAAAGGTCCAAACATTGTCTTAAAAGTTGAACTGGAGCTCTCTTCTGGTTGTCAGTCAACATTCGTGGCACCCATCTTGCAGACACTTTTTTAAGCTTTAATTTTCTGCTAATATTGAATGTGTGCTGCCAAATGAAATGCCGACATTCTCAGCTATAAATCGAACACTAAGTCGGCGATTATTTATGCCAAGACCATTGACTTTTTGGACATTTTCTTCAGAAGTTGATGTGGATGGCCGTCCAGACAGTTCATCATCTTTGATCGACGTGTTGCCCCGTTTGAATTCTGCACACCACTTTTTAACAGTAGAATAAGATGGGGCAGAGTCTCCTAATGAGTGCTGCATATCTTCAAAAACGTTTTGGGGAGTCATATTCTTCATAGAGATATTTAATGACGGCGCGTATTTCAAATTTGTTCATTTTCCTAAAGCTTATCACATTGCTTCACAGCACAACCTGTAAAACGAAAAATACTTTTAACAGCGTTTTTATATTTTATATACATATTTAATAATAGTTGTACTAGATATGGTGTAAATTTGATCTCAAAATATGCATTATATCTAGGAAAAGCCGAGAACGTTTTGATCGCGTCTCGTACAATACGCAAAATTACCCTAAAGCGAACCTGTATGTAAAATTTTGCACTTATTAACGTTAAATCTCATTTGCCATGTGACCGACCAATCTACGATTTTACTCAGATCTTCCTGGATTTTACCGCTATCTTCGTCATTTATCGCCCTACCACCCAACTTCGAGTCTAACACCAAAGTTTTGGATTCACTGGTACAGTTTCGTAAACGAGTTCGCTTACAAATATAAAATTTTTACAAAGCATAAAAATCACAAACTGATAATATTTGTGTGTGTGTGTGTGTGTGTGTGTGTGTGTGTGTGTGTGTGTGTATTTCTTAATTTCTTTAAGTGATTGTAAAGGTTTCGAAAAATAAATCGTCATTACTGATTTGTAATTTTTTTATGCGTTTTAGAAATTTTATTTCTAGAATTTTTTTCCTAAAACTGTGCGTGGTTTTAACCGTTTTATTTACTTTAACTCCCCCCTCACTCCCCTCCCACGTTTTGTTTAGCTATAGCATTAGCTTTATCGCAATTTTCAACTCATTTATTTGATACAAATACTAACCATTCCTGCATAATATTTCCATACAAATTTACAGTTTTCTTCTTTAACCTCAGGAAAAAGAAGAAAAACATTAACATAATGGTAGAGTAAGGCGAGAATATCCTCAAGAGTTATTGTGTACCTTTTTCTCTATTAGAAAGGGTAAGGGTATATTCTGACAATATTAACATGAAACATTTGGATCATGGTTTATAAAGACAGTTCTCAAAATTTTACGACTGTTTTAAAATGGTAACAGAAATAAATGATGCAGTATTTCATCTAATTTACATCCTTTGTCGGAATCTGTAAACAGTAGATCAAAAGTCACTTATTCATGCAAAAAACTCTGTCGATAAGAGTGGGTTTTTATTATCATATAGTGACTTATAGTCACTTATTCTTTTACAGTTTATTGCAATTTTTCGATGCACTCGGAAAGAAAATAGATGCATTTCTCTGTAATTCGCATATTCGTTTCTCTCTCTCTCTCTCTCTCTCTCTCCTCTCTCTCTCTCTCTCTCCTCTATTCTTGTCAGAATCATTCACATTAAGTTTACATCTACAGTATTCATAAAATCACAACATATACCATCCATTCTATCACTTTCAAAGTGATATTATTTATACCTTGGTTTAAACTTCTGTATAATTCATCAAATCTAAAAGCATCCTCATAAACTTGCTAAGTTTCCACATCCAGACATTAGTTCGCATATATATATATATATATATATATATATATATATATATATATAGAGAGAGAGAGAGAGAGAGAGAGAGAGAGAGAGAGAGAGAGAGAGAGAGAGTTAACAAAGGTAAATAGATATCTTCGGTTTTTCCATAGTTTTTTATTTCTCCTTTGTATTGTGTAAAGCTGACACGTTCTGACGTTCCAACGAAGATGTGAACTGTCTTTAGATTTCTTTTTGCTGTAGTTTTCTTTAATTTTACGTTATCTGCGTTATTTTCACCCTTAATACTTATTTTATACTGATTTCTGTATTCTATGAAACAGCGGACGGGTAGCGTGGCCGCCATAAAACTCAAAACACAGGCTGCAGGGCAGTTACACCTTTGAACAAAATGGGAGGACTTCAAATCATTACAATTTTCACTATTTACTGGTTTATTTTAATTAAGACAATAAACATGGCGTGGGGGGGGGGGGAGCGAGTATAAATTCTTAATTTAACACTAGATCGTGGAGAGAGCGTCTTGTTAACATAAATCACGATTAAATCTTAACCAAACAAAACACTCCTTTTTCATAACAGACCGCGCCCGAGACTGACTCCTTTGTATGCCCCCAGTGTGCATACAGTTGGGCACGACAATGGCCGTAATATTACTAAAGCTGTTCGCGTTCTCAAAATAACTCTCTCCATGTTGCCAACCAGTGTTTTACTAGGGGCACTCAATATATTTTGTCCCACCCTTTTTTCTTAACTAAATAATAGGCCATGGGGCTGAAATGTCTTTTGGCCGTAAGTTTGACTTTCTGCGCTTCACATAACCAGATTTTTCCAGTTTGAACCTTCCCTCCTTGTATAAAACCGCTTTTAAACGCTCTTGTATAAAACCGATGGTTAACGCAGTTTCGAAAATGGCGTCTGACAGTGATGTGCATCGTAAACAGAGAGCTGTTATCAAGTTCTTAACCGCAGAGAAGGAAACAGTTGGAAATATTCACAAACATCTACAAAACGTTTACGGAGATGCTGTTGTTGATCGAAGCACAGTTGGACGCTGGTCTAAACGTGTGAGATTATCGGAGAGAGGGAGAGCCAGCCTCGATGTTGAGCCACGCAGCGGTCGCCCGGCATCGGCTGTGACATCTCACACTGTGCAATGTGCTATCACCATCATTCGATCAAATCGGCGCGTCACATACAAGGAGCTATTACTGGAGCTAGGAATTAGTGAAGGAGGTGTGAATACGATAATTCAGCAACTGGGATACTCAAAAGTGTGTTCACGGTTTGTTCCTCGCGAACTGACCGAAGATTACAAAGCCGGAAAAAAAAGAAATTGCTTCTGAGTCGTTGGTTGGATACGAGACAGAAGGGGATGACTTCCTTTCACGAATTGTGACTGAGGATGAAACTTGGTTTGACTTTGAACCTGAAACAAAACGCCAATCCATGGAGTGGCATCACGCAGACTCCCCACGCAAGAAAAAGTTCAAAATGGCTCCCTCTGCACGAAAGGTTATGGCCATCATCTTCTGGGACATGAAAGGAGTGATTCTGGTGGACATTATGAAGAAAGGACAAACAATGAACTCAGAGGCATATATTGCTACCCTACAGAGACTCCAGAGACGTATAAAGCGAACTCGACCGGAGAGAAAACTGGAAGACGTCCTTCTTTTGCACGATAACACAAGACCACACAACAGTTTGCAAACAAGAGAGGCTATCAAAAAAATGCGCTTGACTATGTTGCCCCACTCTCCATACAGCCCGGATCTAACACCTTCACACTTCCATTTGTTTGGGCCAATGAAAGATGCTATTCATGGAATAAAGATTCAGAGTGACGATGAGGTTGTTGAAGAGGTTAAGAGGTGGCTCTAGCGGAACCCAGTGGACTTTTACCAGCAAGGAATAAAGGAGCTTGTTTCGAGGTGGAGGAAAGCCGTAGAAAAGGATGGAGACTATGTGGAAAAATAAAAACCTGTAAAAAAGGTATGTAACTACTTGTGTACAAAATTTCTGGAACTTACAAGGAAATTTGGAAAGAAAAAAAAAGTGAGGCAAAATATATTGAGTGGCCCTCGTATATCTCAAATAATTATATTTTACATATGTTAATTTCATACAATTAAATCAGTTTACTGCACTCCAAAAAACATTAAATTTCCGATTTAAAAACCAATAGATGACAGTGAACTTTGCCATTTGTTCTTGTGAACCATCATGTTTATTTACTTCGGGCAAAGCTCTGTATTTTATATATATATATATATATATATATATATACAGTACTTGTATCAACTGAACAACCTTTGACTTCGAACGCTTGTGGTTGGCGTGGTGAGATATTTGTGAACAAGTACTATATATATATATATACACACAGTATATGTTAACCCCTCCGTCTATGGCCCTGGGGTGGTTCGGAGTCGACGGGGGTTCTGGTTAGGAGGCAGCAACGGATATTTCTTCTCGCGATACTTTTCGTCTATAACATTCTAATTCTTTTCGGTCGCCAGACTGTTTGACCCAATATCTTCTATGGTGCTTGGGTTGTCTCTTTCTTAATTTGGGCAAAGGGTCGCCAGTTGTTAATTCTTCTCTTTTTGTAATACTCTGATACTTTCTCTGAGACTAAAATTATCGACTTTTCTTTTATAACTTATCGACTTTACTGACTAAGTTCTTCTGAAGAGAGCACGGCTCGAAGGGGAAAATAAAAAGTTTCTCTTACTGTAGTTTACTTCTAAAAATGCACAGGTAGTGCTCTGAATTTACAGGGGTAGAGATTCTACCTCTTTCGACCATAGCTCAGGCCGGAATCTAAAAAAATCAAGGAGGCAAGGGGCCTCTGCCCCCTCCTCGCAGCGAGGCTGCTAACAAGGGAGGCTCGTAGCAGTGACCTAAGCAGAGTCCCGTAATGAAGTGCAATTCATTTTACAAATACATGTATAATATAAACCTAAATGTTGGGGGACGGCAGTTGAAGGTTAAGTTCCCCCCTTTTAAACACATGATCAGATGTTTGAAAGATTCCAAATAAAAATTTAAAAAATAAAAAAACTAATCGTATATATTTGCCGAATCTTCATTTCTGAAGGCGATATCATTTCATAGTAGTACATAAGTACAATTTAAGTACACGACTGAGTATGTATTAATTTTGGTTCATTACAATTACGATTACAATTACCAATTAATTCTTATTCACTTATTATTGTTTTAATTACACTTCTATTAAAGTACATTCTTACATAATATATTAAATCATTACATTTAATTACAGTTTCATTGAAGTACATTACGTCGTTTACCATTCTTACAGTGTTTTTATATATTTTTATATGGTTATAATATATGGTTATAATATATGGTTATTATATATGGTTATTAGTACAACACAAGTACATGAGACATGACACACATGATATAACATAACGCATGATAATGTTATAAATTCGAATCGGAGCGAAAGGAGATTTTTATCTTTGAAGCGTTCAATTTTGCCATAGTTAGCGGAATTTGATAACTTAACGAAGCATTTTCGAGTTCAATGCGGGAGGTGATACAATAAAAAATAATTAAAAAAATAATACGAGAAAGTATTTGTGCGTTTTCGAACGAATGCCTAAAGTTTTGCTTTTCATAGACTGACACGAGTAAAAATGAATATTTAATAAAATTTATATAGGGTAATGGTCAAGTTAAGATATGGACGTATAGTTGAATAGGGTTGAATAATAATATTTATACTACATAGCATATAAATAATGACTTCTATAGAGTGTACACTTTTTATTATGATGTAAAAGAATTTTCATACATTGAATACTGGAGATATGATGAAGGGAAATTAATGACGGGAAAATGTGACGTCATAGTTATTGAATTTGTACGTATAGTACAAATCATTATTAGGAAGATTTACAAGAACGAATTAGAGACAAAGAGTGGGTATTAAGGAATAAGAAGTACAAATCGAAATTTTATCCAAAACTCGCTTAGGCGATTTTGGTTTCTCATGTAAAAATGAATATGGATTATTCATTGTTCATTTTTACATATATATATATATATAAGTAAAAGCCAAGACGATTGATACAATAGGTTAGGTTACAAAATATTAAATGGAAATGAGGTTGTACAATTATTTAAATTAAGTCGGTTTTTATATAGTTAACATATATGAATTCAGGAAACGCAAATCAGCGTCGTTACTCACAGATAACGTGACAGAAGGATCTACAGTTTTACGTGGGATACGTTAACCAAGGGTCCCTACATCATCTGAACGTAGAGGACGATCACCAGTCCAACTAATGCAGAAATCTATCGTCACTTAACCACGCTGATCTATATGAATGATCTGATATATATATATATATATATATATATATATATATATATATATATATATATATATATATGTGTTACAGTCAAAGTGTGTAACCAGCCATTTCGCGTAATGGCTGAAACTTTCAGTCAATTCGCGAAATGGTTGTTTCACTCGGTCATTTCGCGAAATAACTAAAATCTTCAGCTATTACGCGAAATGACTGAAATTCAACCTTGGACATTTCGTACAAGATCATTTGCCCGGTTGGGTCAACTGTATGCCCTTCACAATTGGTTAGGTTAAGTTGTGTTATTTTCGTCAGTTTTAACGAAAATAACATGACTTAACCTAACCAATTGTCAAGGGCATACAGTTGACCTAACCGGGCAAACAGTTTACCTAACCGGGCATATAGATGACCTAACCAGGCCTTCAATGACGGACATCGGAATAACACTGAAGGCCCGGTTAGTATTTGAAAACCTCTCTATTGAAAATTCAAATTCAAATGTGTTCAAGTGTTCAAATGTGTTCAAATGTGTATTTGGAGTGTTTCTCACTTATTTGAACAGACCTGTGGATGTATATATGTTTTAGTAGATTTATTTAGTTAAATAAAGGTTTCCAATTTTACTGTGATGTCTGTTATTTCTATGAATTCATGACAAAAGTCATTTTAGCCATTTCACGAAATGACCAAGGTGGAATTTCAACCATTTCGCGTAATGGCTGAAGATTTTAGTCATTTCGCGAAATGACTAAAAGTTTCAGCCATTACGCGAAATGGCTGGTTACACACTTTGACTAGAAAGGAGTGCGTATATATATATATATATATATATATATAATATATATATATATATATTTTAATAACTTTTGTAGTGCCAAATTGCGCTATTTATTTAATCAGTGTATACAGGGTGTTTCAGGAGGAAAGGTCATTACTTCGGGAGGTGATAGTATCGGTCATTGTGAGAAAAAAGTTCATATGAATATGTGTCTAATTCTGAATGGGTACGGAGATAGAGCTGTTTGAATCTGATGCGCGCGCAGCTCTTCCTTCCCCTTCCCTCCCCTGTCACCTTGAACCATGTAAGCTGTAATGTAAGCTGTAACAAATTTTTCATTTCTGTATCTGATACCATTCAAAATGCCAATGTTTAAACATTAAATGTTAGAAACAGTAATTGGTTTCTCTTTCTTGATTACCATTAACAATGCTTTTGTATTTGTACATTCAAACAGCTATCTCCGTAACCATTCAGAATTAGACAAATGTTCATATGAACATTTTTTCTCACAATGACCGATACTATCACCTCCCGAAGTATTGACCTTTCCTCCTGAAACACCCTGTATATTAATGGAGATGTTCTTGATAACATCAGTTGGTTTAGAAGGCATAACCAGCCATTTGGCGTAGTGTATACATATATATATTTATTGAAGCACACATGCATCGGTTATATATTCCCATTATCCCAGTTTTTGTTAAATATATATATATATATATATATATATATATATATATATATATATATATATGCAGTATGTATATATAATATATATATATATATATATATATATATATATATGTGTGTAAAAATGAACAATGAATAATCAATATTCATTTTTACATGAGAACCACAATCGCTTAACGAGTTTGGATAGAATTTTTATTTGTTGCTTTCTATTTTTGTTTCACTGTCACAACCATGCGACCTACCATTTCTATGGTTTGGTCGTATCCATTTTCCATTTTTCAATTGTCTTTCAATTAATTATGGTTGTCTTGCATCTCACCCTCGTCCCTAGATTATGCATAAACATTGTATATAACAGGATTGGAACCCGTAGTTGTACTTCTTAGTCCTTAATACCCACTCTTTGTCTCTAATTCGTTTCTTTTAAACCCTCCCACTAATGACTTATACACTATGACATCATAAAATAACTTCATTTTCTTTCACAGTTTCCATACCTTGAACACTGAATCAAGTACTTAGTATTTGGACAGCTTCCGTATTGAATGTATGGGAAATTCTTTAATAATAATAATAAAAAACTTTATTCTCTATACGTCATTATTTATATGTTATGTATTATAAATATTATTATTCAACCATATTCATCTATACGTCCATATCTTATCTTGACCATTATCCTATATCAATTCTATGAAATATTCATTTTACTCGTGTCAGTATATGAAATGCAAAACTTTATGCATTCGTATCTGTTCGTTCGAAAACGCGCAAATACGTTCTCGTGTATTATTTTATTTTTTTTAAAAATTATTTCGCCTCCCGCAATGAACTCGAAAATGCCTTGGTAAGTGGTCAAATTCCGCTATCCACGGCAAAAGCAAGCATCTGAATTCGAAATCCTCTCTCTTACTTCTGCTACAAATCTATAACATAAGCTGTTATGTTGTATGTTATGTTATATTATGTTATATACCATATGTGCCATTGTACTTTGTATTATATTTCTAACATCTTAATTGTCTATTAATATGAAACACTGTAAAAACGAAACAAAGTTATAGTAACTGTTTAATTGTAATTAACTGTAATACTTTAATTTAATATAATGTAATGTACTTTAATGAAACTGTAATTAAATGTAATAATTTAATATATAATGTAATAATATACTTTAAATGGGATTGTAACTAAACGGTACTAAGGGAATGTGAATTAATCCATCATTATAATCATGATTGTTGTGAACCAAAATTACAACGTACTCAATGATGTAGTTAGATTGTACTTATGTACTACTACGAAATTATATCGCTTTCAGAAATGTATACTCGGCGAAAATACGATTAGTTTTTTTTTTTTTAAATTTTTATTTGGATCTTTCATCTGATCATGTGTTTAAAAGGGGGGAAACTTAACCTTCAACTGCATTCCCCCCCAACATTTAGACTTATATGATACATGTAATTGTAAAATTAACTTCACTCGTCTTTGGTCACTACTACGACATTCCCTTGTTAGCAGCCTCCCTGCGAGGAGGGGCAGAGGCCCCTTGCCTCCTTAATTTTGTTAGATTCCGACCTGAGCCATGGTCGAAAGAGGTCGAACCTCTACCCCCTCTAAATTCAGAGCACTACCTGTACATTTTTTAGAAGTAAATTACAGTAAGAGAAACTTTTTATTTTCCCCTTCGAATTGGGCTCTCTTCAGAAGAACTTAGTCAGTAAAGTCGATAAGTTATAAAAGAAAAGTCGATAATTTTAGTATCAGAGAAAGTATCAGAGTATTATAGAAAGAGAAGAATTAACAACGGTCGACCCTTTAGCGAGAGAAAAGAATTAGAATGTTATAGAAGAAATATCCGTTGCTGCCTCCTAACTAGAACCCCCGTCGACTCCGAACCACCCCAGGGCCATAGACGGAGGGGTTATAACATTGGCGACCCTTTAACTAGGATTTTAAGAAGAGGATTTTAACAAGTGGCCACTCTTTGGCCAGGATAGAAATTACTCTGCATCAGGATAAAACTTGTAGCGACCCTACTACCAAGATAATAAGACCCACCATTTGGCCGGCGTGTCACGACTTACAGTTCGTTACATTCACCCTTGAACCGGTGTGTAACGACTCCAAGTTCTCCTCGCCTAGTTTTCATCCAAGAACAAGTAGCCAACAAGACACGTCTTCAGGACACGTCTCTAAGGATTTCGCCGTAGAAATTTTGTTAAGTACAGAGTATTTTTTAAGTAATTTGTAAACAGTTGGGAAGACAGCATTTTTAACAGTTAACTAGTATTAAGTCAGAAATAACAAGAAACACAGTAAACATTTTAGATACCAGTGATACATTTTTTTAGTGAAACAGTTAAATTCTCACAGAAGTTAAAAGTCACAGAAGTTAAAAGTCACAGAGTTATTGTCACGGAGTTATTGTCACAGAATTATTGTCACATAATTAATGTCACAGAATTAATGTCAGAATTATTTTCACAGAATTATTTTCACAGTTATTTTCAGTTATTTTCATTATTATAGTTAGTATAGAATAATTTTATTTTATGTTTCAAACATAATATTACTGTACCTTCACGTACATTCGAGTGAAATGTGTTTACATTTCGTATTTTTGTTTCCAAATTTTTTCAAATTACACTAGGGAACAACATTTTTGGTTCTTGGAAACTATTTGGTGTTTCTTATAGGACTTTTGATGCTGATTCCAAATATGGTTTCAGAATTTTTCTATCACCCATAGTTTTCGAGAAAATAATATTTCCATTTACTCAGAGTTTTCCCAAAATATTAGTTAAAATTAAGTGTACTAATTTAATTTTACTTTCTTTTTTTTCCAGGTTAACTATATTTAATAGTATTTTTTGCATTAAAAAAATATAGCTTTTTAAACAAACAGATTTTTAATAAAAAGAAAGAATTTTTTTTTCAAGTTTTGCTCAAATTTTAAAATTTTTCATAATAGAAAAAATTGGTTTTTCATTCCAAAAAGTTTTCCGTGATTTCAATAATTTTCCGCCATCATGAATCGAAACTGTATTAATCCCAGAGATACATTTTGCTACGTATGTGGAGAACTGACCGTAATGGCACAGAGGAAGACGATGACCCCACTCGTGAAGAAGGCTTACGAACTTTATTTTGGATGTAAGGTAGGCGACCAAGACAAATCCTGGGCGCCTCATATCTCATGCATTTCCTGTGCCGTCACTCTCAGGGGTTGGATTAAAGGTACCCGCAAATCTATGCCATTTGCCATACCAATGATTTGGAGAGAGCCCATGGATCACCTAACGGATTGCTATTTTTGTATGACTAACGTTTCAGGATTCTCTGCCAAAAATAAACATAAAATTCAATACCCAAATCTTGCATCTGCCATGAGACCAGTACTACATGACGATGATAACCCAATTCCAACTCCCCCAAAGTCATGGACACTGGATGAAGAGTCTGAAGTTGAACCAATGGAAATTGATGACACTAAAGATACAGACTTTCAGCAACCTGAATCAAATAAACCACGTATGATAACGCAGGTTATGCTGAATGATCTCGTGAGAGATTTGGACCTTCCGAAAAAGAAAGCGGAATTATTGGGCTCCAGGTTACGTGAATGGAATTTGCTGGCAAAAGATACAAGCATATCGGCGTTCCGCACTCGCCAAAAAGATCTGATGCAGTATTTCTCCTCGTCAGGTGGTTTATGCTACTGTAATAATGTAAATGGACTGCTGTTAGCTCTCGGTCATGAGCACAAATCTGAAGATTGGCGTTTATTTATTGACTCTTCGAAGCTAAGCCTCAAGGTTGTACTACTTCACAATGAAAATAAATACCCTTCCATTCCTATAAGGCACGCTGTCCACATGAAGGAATCTTACGAAAATATGAAACTCATCCTTCAGCAGATTAATTATGACCAGTTTCGTTGGTATATATGTGGGGATTTAAAAGTCGTCGCGCTTCTTCTGGGAATGCAGCTGGGTTATACGAAGTTCTGCTGCTTCCTTTGTGAATGGAACAGCAGAGCCAGAGATTCGCATTATTTTGTAAAGGATTGGCCACTTCGTCAAAAATGTATCCCAGGACTGAAGAATGTGTCTCATGAACCCTTAGTTGACCCCAAGAAAATATACTTACCGCCACTTCACATCAAACTTGGCATCATGAAAA
This sequence comes from Bathynomus jamesi, assembly GCA_023014485.1. Classification (NCBI taxonomy): domain Eukaryota; kingdom Metazoa; phylum Arthropoda; class Malacostraca; order Isopoda; family Cirolanidae; genus Bathynomus; species Bathynomus jamesi. Next base: position 689,978 of record JAJOZX010001220.1, on the reverse strand, counting down.
ATTTTGTCAAAGCAATGAACAAGGAAGATGAGGCATTCAAATATTTGAAGAAAAAGTTTTCACGACTTAGCGATGCAAAGATAAAAGAAGGGATCTTTGTTGGTCCCCAAATCAGAGAGCTCATGAAAGATCAAAAGTTTGATGATGCCTTGAGAGGAAAAGAAAAAGTGGCATGGGAGGCCATGAAGAATGTTGTCACAAATTTTCTAGGGAACATCAAAGCCTCTAACTACGAAAAAATAGTGCAGGACATGATTAAAGCATATAGGTTATTGGGATGTAATATGTCACTAAAAATCCATTTCTTGCACTCCCATTTAGATTTCTTCCCTGGAAACCTCGGTGACGTAAGCTATGAGCATGGAGAAAGGTTCCACCAAGATATAGCTACTATGGAGAAACGCTACCAAGGGAGGTGGGATCCGGCAATATTAGCTGATTACTGCTGGACATTGATGCGAGAAGCTCCTAATGAAAACTACAAGAGAAAATCAGTGACAAAGAAGTTTTAAGAAGAATATTTTAAATGCCAATCTGCCACTAATATAATTTTTATGAAGTATTTTTACTAACTTCTATACACTTTTTGAATAAATATTAAAATACAAATTTCAAAGTAACCTTGGGTGATAGAGAAATTCTACGGCTATATTCGGAATCAGCGGAATAAATCCTATAAGACCGACCTGTTCACGTCCAAGAAACAAAAAAAAGTTAAAATTTGTTCCCCAGTGTTATTGAATTGAATTGACTTGCAAATTAAGAAAAAGAGAGTTTTTGAGAATTTATAGTTATAGAGTTACTTGAAGCAGTTTCCAGTTCCAGTTTCAGTTTTCAGTTTTAGTCGGTTGCATGAAGAGGGACAACCACCCCAGAGAGTTATATACTTGATAGCAGTTCAAGTAAGTCGGTTGCACCAAGAGGGACAACCAAACCAAGAGAATAATAGACTTCACTTGATAGCAGTTCAAGTGTAGTCATTTTCAGTTTTCAGACAGTTTCAGTTGGTTGTATCCAAGAGGGACAACCAAAACCCAGAGAATAATAGACTCCACTTGATAGCAGTTCGAGTGCAGTCAATTTCAGTTTTCAGTCAGTTCAAGTCAGTAGGTTGCATCCAGAGGGACAACCGCCCCAGAGATTTGTAGAAATACTTGATAGCAGTTCAATTCAGTTCAAGTCAGTTTAAGTAAGTCAGTTCAAGTCAGTTTAAGTCAGTTTAAGTCAGTCAGTCAGTCAGTCAGTCAGTTTTAAGTCTCAGTCAGTTTCAAGTTAATTAGTTTCAAGTTTCAAGTCAGTTTTGAAGTCAGTTTTGAAGTCCCAAGTCAGTTTTGAAGTCTCAAGTCAGTTTTGAAGTCCCAAGTCAGTTTTCAAATAAATGCCAAGTCATTTCAATGCAGTCAATTGAATTCAATTTTTTGTTGTTGTTTAAGAGAATTTAATTCAACCTTTGTTTTGTTGTATAAGAGAAAATTAAATTCAACCTGAAATGACCGGTTTGTGTCTTTAGTTCAACCTTCTTTTTTTTGTTTTGTAAGAAGGAAATTGACTGATTTGTCTTTTTTTTTCATGCCATTGTTGCATATATAAATATATAGGTAAAATTGTATATTTTATTAATTGTAACCAAAAGCGTTTTTACAAATTGTTTATAACGATTTTTATAATTATTATGATTATATGTTGACAGTAATAGTGTAATAATTAATCGATCATGTCCCAATGACTTCCTTTTAAATTACTATGCAGAGGAACATGCCGTCCCTCCGTTTTGTTTGAACTCTTTTAATTTTTGTTCTAAGTAGTGTGACAAGCAATCTCTTTTTTTTTTTAAAAGAAAAAAAAAGCAAAGTGCTCACGAAAAGACATATTGTCAATTTCAGACATATACCCCCCGCTTAGTCACTCAATTCCCCCGAATGTCTTATTCCAAACTTTGTCTTTTTATTTTATTTTATTTTAACACCCCAACTCCAGTTGAACCCAGTGGTCAACCAGAGAAATGGTTCAACCATGGTTAATTCCTCTTTGGGACTATGGAACATAACCTCAATTTAGGTTAAGTGGTCTTTTTTTATTTTTAAGAATATTAAATGTTTAGTTCATTATAGTTTATAATTGATTTCTATTTTCAATTTTTATATATATATTTTTTAATTCGATTAATACTGAGTAATTGTCGTAGTCGAATTTAATTAATTGTGTGTCGAAATTCAATTTTAATACCGTGAGATTTACATTCATTAATTCTAAGTTCTTCTAAGTGCGTTTTGTTTATTACTTTAATACGTGTAACTGATTTAATTAAATACTTAAATACTACCTTGAACTTAAAGGATTTATAATAATAATAATAATAATAATAATAATAATAATAATAATTGACTTAAACTTAAAAGATTATATAACCCTACTCTCAATTTAAATTATTATATAACTTTGTTAATTCGAAAACCTCCCGAATCCTTACACACACACACACACACACATGTATGCACACTATATATACTATATATACACAAACCTTATGCTAAAATCATTGGATATCAAAATAAACTATTTCATTGCGTGTAAGTGCTAACTATGCTATTTAATTTTAATCATTTTTGCTTTCTATATATATCTTGCTCAAGCATTTATTCAGTTAATTTAACAATCCTCTCAGCTAATCTGTCCCTCAAAATTATAAGATACACACTTTGTACCTAGTACACACAAATACACACTAGACCACAGGTCTATACATCATCCATTACGTAATTCGATTTTTACCTACAATAGTCAATAAAACTAGTTTATTGATTGTACGATCATGGTAACTTTGAAAATTCCTGAACTTTAAAATTTATATTTTTCCCTTTTACCCACTATTCATTATGTATGTAATTTTTCCCACAGAAAATAATTTTTTTTTAAAAATTAACAGAATTAAAATTTTTGTTGAAAATTTAAAACTATCATTGTTTAAATTAAAGGGTTGTCTAAAATTACATTTGATTTTTCTATTTACTGTGCATTGTAACTTAACCACCCCGACTTATGCTGTGTATATAAATTTGTAATTATAAAAACCATAGTTATCATCTAGTTTGAATTAGTTGGGATGTTATATTAATTGTATTGTATCGTATTAATTTATTATATTATTGTGCTAATATCATTTAAAAGGCGAGAGCAATGTAAAAATGAACAATGAATAAACAATATTAATTTTTACATGAGAACTACAATCACTTAACGCGAGTTTGGATAGGATTTTTATTTGTTGCTTTCTATTTTTGTTTCACTGTCACAACCATGCGACCTACCATTTCTATGGTTTGGTCGTATCCATTTTCCATTTTTCAATTGTTTTTCAATTAATTATGGTTGTCTTGCATCTCACCCTCGTCCCTAGATTATGCATACACATTGCATATAGGATTGGAACCCGTAGTTGTACTTCTTAGTCCTTAATACTCACTCTTTGTCTCTAATTCGTTTCTTTTAAATCCTCCCAATAATAATTTATACACTATGACGTCATAAAATAACTTAAATTTCCTTCACGGGTTCGATACCTTGAACACTGAATCATGTGTTTAGTATTTGGACATCTTCCGTATTCAATGTATGGTAAATTCTTTAATAATAATAATAATAAAAAAATTCATTCTCTATACGTCATGATTTATATGTTATGCAGTATAAATATTATTATTCAACCATATTCATCTATACGTCCATATCTTATCTTGACCATTATCATATATCAATTCTATGAAATATTCATTTTGCTCGTGTCAGTCTATGAAATGCAAAACTTTATGCATTCGTATCTGTTCGTTCGAAAACGCGCAAATACGTTCTCGTTTATTTGTTTTTTTATTTTTATTTTTAATTATTTCGCCTCCCACAATGAGTTCGAAAATGCTTAGGTAAGTGGTCAAATTCTGCTATCCACGGCAAAAGCAAGCATCTGAATTCGAAATCCTCTCTCTTGCTTCTGCTACAAATCTATAACATAAGCTGTTATGTTGTATGTTATGTTATATTGTTATATACTGTATGTGCCATTGTACTTTGTATTTTATTTCTAACATCTTAATTGTTTATTAATATGAAACACTGTAAAAACAAAACAAAGTTATAGTAACTGTTTAATTGTAATTAACTGTAATACTTTAATTTAATATAATGTAATGTACTTTAATGAAACTGTAATTAAATGTAATAATTTAATATATAATGTAATAATGTACTTTAAATGGGATTGTAACTAAACGATACTAAGGGAATGTGAATTAATCCATAATTATAATCATGATTGTTGTGAACCAAAATTACAACGTACTCAATGATGTAGTTAGATTGTACTTATGTACTACTACGAAATTATATCGCCTTCAGAAATGTATACTCGGCGAAAATACGATTAGTTTTATTTTTTATTTTTTTATTTTTATTTGGAATCTTTCATCTGATCCTCCAACATTTAGACTTATATGATACATGTAATTGTAAAATTAACTTCACTCTTCTTTGGTCACTACTACAACACTCCCTTGTTAGCAGCCTCGCTGCGAGGAGGGGCAGAGGCCCCTTGCCTCCTTAATTTTGTTAGATTCCGGCATGAGCCATGGTCGAAAGAGGTCGAACCTCTACCCCTGTAAATTCAGAGCACTACCTGTACATTTTTTAGAAGTAAATTACAGTAAGAGAAACTTTTTATTTTCTTCTTCGAATTGGGCTCTCTTCAGAAGAACTTAGTAAAGTCGATAAGTTATAAAAGAAAAGTCGATAATTTTAGTATCAGAGAAAGTATCAGAGTATTATAGAAAGAGAAGAATTAACAACTGTCGACCCTATAGCGAGAGAAAAGAATTAGAATGTTATAGAAGAAATATCCGTTGCTGCCTCCTAACCAGAACCCCCGTCAACTCCGAACCACCACAGGGCCATAGACGGAGGGGTTATAACATATTACGGTGGTCCAAAAAAATAAATGTTGAAAATTCGTAGATCTTACCCCATAAAATTGTTACCTATGTTGAAAAAACTCTAAATATAAAATTTTAATAAGATCAAAAAATTCTAAGTGGTGCCACATCGCATTTGAATTTAGATATTTTTAAAAACCTTTTTTACTTCTTCCCCATAATATAGATTTATTGTCTTTACAAAAAATATTTCGATATATATCATTTTTTTGCATAATATAGATTTTTGTATGCTTATTGTGGTTAAATATTCCGAAGCACATCTTGTATGAGCATTACTGAACACGTTGAGGCAAGAATCGCATCTGTTCTGTTGATACTTGTATTCACGTTTTTCCATGAAATAGATTTCATCACTTTTCCCATTAAGAGCTCATCTTGCGTAAACGTGTTGACAGGGCGTTCCTATAACAATCGTATTTTTTATTCACAAGCCTCAGTCTTTTGCCAACCTGTCGTTTGCAGTGTATTGTTTGCAGTCTTTTGCAGTCATTTGCAATGTATTGTTTGCAGTCATTTGCAGTGTATTGTTTGCAGTGTATTGCAGTTCGTTTGCAGTGTTACAATCGTCAATAATCATATTGGAAATGGAAAGTTCCTCAATGAAAACTCGCAAAAATACGAAATATGGCTCATTGGACAACCAATTAAAATGATATGCGGGAGAAAACTCCTTCCAAATGTGATGTGCTCCGTCGTCTTTTTTATTTACTTAAGGAAAAGAAAACTCTAAGAGAAACTTCTAAAGCAGTTTACAAAGAGGTAATTGAATTTTGGGAACAAGCTAGAATTCCAACAAGAGCTGATTATAATGTTATACCAATGATTGAAAAAGTATATACGGAATATAGAACGCTCCAAAAATTAAAATTCCGCTGCTCCGAAACAGCGTGAGAAAAAGAGTTTGTTTCAGGACAGTTTAAACGATCTCTTTGATATTGCTCACCAAAAAGCGCACGAGATGATTAAGATTAAAGAAGAGAGAATTCCTCCAAGCTCAAAAACAGAAGGGAAGAAAAGGATATGTGGCTAACGTTGACAAAGCATTATCAGAAAAAGAAGATCGTAAAAGGAAGAGAGAGTCAGCTAAAGAACCGTTAGCACGTAGGGAAAGTAAGAGAAAGGAGGAGGAAACAAAGTCTACCAAATTGATTTCATCAAGTAGCATGAGTAGTGAAGATGAAACAATGAGCATGAGTCGTGAAGATGAAACAATGAGCATGAGTAGTGAAGATGAAACAATGTTGTGTAAAACTAACACGGCATCAAAAAATAATGCAGGCAAGAAGGTTCCTAGCAAACCAAGTAAGAAGGAACTTGTAATACGAGACGTTGCAGTTGCACTGGATAGATCGAATATTTCTGATAGACAGGCCGTATATGTACCATCAGCTGCTGCCTCTGCATTAGGGCTAACCTCAGAGTGGCTCTCTCGGGCTAACCTCAGAGTAGATCTATCTCGGGCTAACCTCAGAGTGGATCTTAGGGTCTTTGTTGGCCTTAGCTTCTGTAGATTCTGTAGATCATGAACTTGATGACTTGTCCATAAGCAGAAGTACAGTTCGTCGAAAGAGAATGGATGTACGTGATAAAATCGCAAAAGATTTAAAAGAATCCTTTAATCCTGAATGTTCTTTAATGGTGCATTGGGATGAAAAAATGTTAATCGATTTAACTGGAAATGAAAAAGTTGAAAGATTAGCAGTGTTGGTGTCAGGAGGAGGCAAATCAAAGTTGCTTGCAGTACCTAAACTCGAGTCTGGCACAGGAGTAGACATTGCAACAGCTGTTGTCGAATGTTTAAAGGACTGGAACTTAATTGATCGCATTAAAGGTATGTGCTTTGACATAACTGCCACGAACATGGGTCCTAAAAAGGGAGCTACTGCACAAATAGAACAAAAGCTTTGGAGAAGACTTACTAAATATTGCATGCCGGCACCATATAATTGAACTTATTGCATCCAATGTTTTTGAGGTGTGTCTTTGTTCCGCCAATAGCGGACCTGATATTCCGATATTCGAACGCTTTAAGTCTGCCTGGAACTCCATCAATAAAGAAAATTTTGAAACCTTTCCTGATAATCCAAGACGTGATGAACCGCTTGTTATTTGTAAGAAACATTTAACCTCCACAGAAATCCGAGATAATTACAGAGAGGTCCTGGAACTTACAATCATCTATCTAGGAGATGTACCACCACGTGGAGTCAAATTTCTAAAGCCAGGTGCTTTGCATCGTGCCAGGTGGATGTCTCGCATAATCTATGCAATAAAAATGAAACTTTTCTGCTCCCAGTTTAAGATGACTCTAAAGGAACAAAGTGGAATAAAACGTTTTGCACAATTTGCCATTAGACACTATGTTCCTGCATGGTTTTCTGCACCTGTCGCTGCTTCTGCCCCTGCCAATGATCTTTCGCTAATAAACTGCTGCTAGTATACGAAGACAAAAACATTGCTTCTGCAGCATCTCAAGCACTTTCTCGCCATCTTTGGTACCTAAGTGAATTTCTTATTTCGCTTTCATTCTTTGATGAAGATATTTCCATTGATGTTAAAAGAGACATGGTAAAGGCACTCGACATAAGGGGATCTAAACAACCGCCCAAAAGAATAAATTTGAATATTTCTGCCAACGATATTCAAAACAAGACAGTAGCCAGCTTTGTTACTAGCTCGTCTCGACTATTTTTCACTAAGCTCGGACTTCCAATAGCCTTTCTTGAGGATGACCCAACAAACTGGAAGAACAGACAAGATTATCAAATGGCCCTTGAGTATGTCAAGTCACTGATGGTAACAAATGATAACTCCAAAAGAGGAATAGCATTAATAAAAAATTTCAATGCACATCTAACTAAGAATAAAAGTCAAAAGCAGTTTCTCCTGCAAGTAGTGGAGCAACATCGCCTGCAGTTTCCTAATGTAAAAAAATCAAACTTGAAGCAGGAACTGCGAACGCAGCAACAATGAGTGGGAGATGGGCACCCATGAGACCCCTACCTCTGAGTGGTTAATACTCCATTGTAGTTGAATATGGAGGGGGACTGCGATAAACTAAATAAATTTTTTAATATGAATTCAAAGAATTTTGAAACAAGAAAATTAAGAAATTTAAAGTCGAGTGTGGCACCACTAAATATTTATTAATTTTGATAAGTTTTGGTCATTAATATAGGTAACAATTTACAAGGGTAAGACTTAAGATTCAGATACTTTTAAATATATATACCCAGGAAAGCACATGTTTTTATCGTTTTTTTAATAAAAAAACACAACTATATGATTCTGTTTATTTAGTCGAATTATTGGAAATAATTTAACATACATGGAATACAGTGTACATAGGAAATAAATATGCAATCAAAAATAATTCGGAAGAAATCTACACAACAAAAAATACACACTTTAAACGAAGGATACATATATATATATATATATATATATATATATATATATATATATATATACAGGGTGGCCCAAAAAAAATGGCACCAATTTTCAGAAGTGATATCTCAATAACCATTGCAGCTAGGGACTTAAAAAAACAACCAAATGAAAGATAATTCTTTTCTCTTTAAATACTTATTCAATGGCTTGATGGTTATAAGCCCATATAATGCCAAAAATTGGCTTCCAAAAAAAATATACAAAAAAAGTTGCGCATTTATATTTATTCCTTGATCCTAATTTTAAATGAAATTTTTCTATTCCAGACCCCTCAAGATGGGATTGAGAGAATCTGATAAGAACATTATACAAGCACTACGTGAAGAAAAAGGATATTCATTAAACAGAATCCTTTACGAATTTCCAAATAGAAATTGGAAAAAAAGAACTGTGGCACACTTTTTACAAAAACTTAAAGAAAACATTTAAGAGGGTGAAGGTTACTGCTTTTTCGGAGCCTGTGAAAGAAAGACGTTTCCATCGATGTAAAAATCTATTGCGAAGATTTCGGTCAAATGAGTCTGTGAAAAAAATTTGGTTTTCTGATGAGAAACGATTTATGGTCGAAACACCACGAAATACCCAAAATGATCGGGTTCGTGCAGCAGTGGCGACAAAAACTCATGTTGACCCAAAACGACTTTTGCGTGAAAAAAAGCACTTTTCAGATTCGACAATGGTTTCCTTTGCAGCGTCATCTGAGAACAAAATATCCATCATTTTTATTCAGCGATGCGTTAAAATTAACTCAATTTACTACTGTAATGACATTTTGTCTCCAATGTTGTTAGAGATCAAGGAGACGAGCACTGATTTTGTGTTCATGCAAGATGGAGCCCCATCTCATACAGCCAAGGAAACAATAACATTTCTCAATAATAATTGTCCTCGTTTTATCGAACCAAATAATTGGCCACCATGCAGCCGAGATCTAAACCCCATTGACTACTTTGTGTGGGCTGCCTTAGAGAGAGAAGTCTACCATGGTCAGAAAATCCGTGATGTGAACCATCTTCGTGAACGAATTCAGGCTGCATGGGAAAATCTCTCACAAGTGACGATCTCAAAGGCAATTTCAAAATGGAGGGCGAGATTACAGGCTGTGGTTGATCATAATGGAGGGCAGATTGAGCCATTTATTGAAAATTAGGTTTAACTTAAAACCACAGAACTTCGTTTAAAGACCGTAAATTAGATAATTAATTAGAAAAAAATAAAAGGAATAAATATAAATGCGCAACTTTTTTTTGTATATTTTTCTTATAAGCCAATTTTTGGCATTACATGGGTTTATAACCATCAAGCTATTGAATAAGTATTTAAAGAGAAAGGAATTATCTTTCATTTGGTTGTTTTTTAAAATCCCTAACTGCAATGGTTATTGAGATATCACTTCTGAAAATTGATGCCATTTTTTTTGGGCCACCCTCTATATATGTATGTATATATATATATATATAACGTAAAGAACGACGCTTGTATAGGAGATATTCCGCGCAAGACGAGAAAGAGAAAACAACAAATGAAAAAATGAAGTACCACCTGGGAATCGAACCCGGGATCTTCCGATTGCCGGTCAGACGCGATAACCACTACACCATGGACTTCACTCTTCCAAATGCCGTAATTCCTCTACATACTCGCAGAAACCAATGCCCCAAGGGGGCACCTCCCGCATGCCGTAACATTATATACATTCAACTGCAAAGAACACGCAGTATAAATAACGTAAAGAACGACGCTTGTATAGGAGATATTCCGCGCAAGACGAGAAAGAGAAAACAACAAATGAAAAAATGAAGTACCACCTGGGAATCGAACCCGGGATCTTCCGATTGCCGGTCAGACGCGATAACCACTACACCATGGACTTCACTCTTCCAAATGCCGTAATTCCTCTACATACTCGCAGAAACCAATGCCCCAAGGGGGCACCTCCCGCATGCCGTAACATTATATACATTCAACTGCAAAGAACACGCAGTATAAATAACGTAAAGAACGACGCTTGTATAGGAGATATTCCGCGCAAGACGAGAAAGAGAAAACAACAAATGAAAAAATGAAGTACCACCTGGGAATCGAACCCGGGATCTTCCGATTGCCGGTCAGACGCGATAACCACTACACCATGGACTTCACTCTTCCAAATGCCGTAATTCCTCTACATACTCGCAGAAACCAATGCCCCAAGGGGGCACCTCCCGCATGCCGTAACATTATATACATTCAACTGCAAAGAACACGCAGTATAAATAACGTAAAGAACGACGCTTGTATAGGAGATATTCCGCGCAAGACGAGAAAGAGAAAACAACAAATGAAAAAATGAAGTACCACCTGGGAATCGAACCCGGGATCTTCCGATTGCCGGTCAGACGCGATAACCACTACACCATGGACTTCACTCTTCCAAATGCCGTAATTCCTCTACATACTCGCAGAAACCAATGCCCCAAGGGGGCACCTCCCGCATGCCGTAACATTATATACATTCAACTGCAAAGAACACGCAGTATAAATAACGTAAAGAACGACGCTTGTATAGGAGATATTCCGCGCAAGAATGTATATAATGTTACGGCATGCGGGAGGTGCCCCCTTGGGGCATTGGTTTCTGCGAGTATGTAGAGGAATTACGGCATTTGGAAGAGTGAAGTCATGGTGTAGTGGTTATCGCGTCTGACCGGCAATCGGAAGATCCCGGGTTCGATTCCCAGGTGGTACTTCATTTTTTCATTTGTTGTTTTCTCTTTCTCGTCTTGCGCGGAATATCTCCTATACAAGCGTCGTTCTTTACGTTATTTATACTGCGTGTTCTTTGCAGTTGAATGTATATATATATATATGTATATATATATATATATATATGTGTGTATATATAATATATATATATACAGGGTGGGCGGAAAGTAGCTCCCTATTTTGGATTGGTAAAAAAATACGTATATTATCCATTTATTTCAGAAGAAATAATATGAAAAGGTAGGCATACATAGTAGGTTTTCTCTAAAATTCAATGTGGGCTCCAACTCTTTCCACCAGCTTCTGGAGCCGCCCAGGAATGGCGTCCACTGACTTTAGCAGGAACTCCGGCGGGATGGAGGACATGACTTCCCGAATTCGGTCCTCCAGTTCTTCCAATGTCCTCGGTTTGGTGCGGTAGACTTCTTCCTTTACCCACCCCCAAAGAAAGAAGTCGCACGGTGTCAAGTCGGGGCTCCTGGCTGGCCATTGATGTGGACCACGACGACCCATCCAACGCCCAGGGAAGTGGGCATCCAGCCACTCACGGACAACAAGAGCGAAGTGCGGAGGGGCGCCATCTTGCATAAATATCAGATCGTCGATGTTCTCCCATGTGCTGACAACTGGCCAGACCTCGTTTCGCAACATAGCAAGGTACCGCTCAGCATTCATGGTGTTGCGCAGAAGGAACGGGCCCACAACCTGATCTGAGGTCATACCACACCACACCGTTACACTGAACCGATTCTGCCGTTTTTCAGCGGTAACCATGGGATCCTCTCCTGCCCAGTAGTGGCAATTGTGGCGGTTGACAAAGCCTCCGACGTGGAACACCGCCTCGTCGCTCCAGAGGATGTTGCGGAAGAGATGGGGCCAGTCTTCATGTCAAGCCAGCATGATTTCCCCGAACTCCATGCGAATGTCGCAGTCCTCGTCCGAGAGAGATTGGCAGTAATGCGGCTTCCACGCACGCCAGTTCAGCTCCTTCTTCAGCACAGTTCACACTGAGTAGCGGGAGAGTCCACTTTCCCGAGCTGCCTGGCGAGTTGACTTTCGTGGACTCCGTGCGAACATTTCCTGAACTGCCTGCACCGTCTGCGTTGGATGGGTCGTCGTGGTCCACATCAATGACCAGCCAGGAGCCCCGACTTGACACCGTGCGACTTCTTTCTTTGGGGCTGGGTAAAGGAAGAAGTCTACCGCACCAAACCGAGGACATTGGAAGAACTGGAGGACCGAATTCGGGAAGTCATGTCCTCGATCCCGCCGGAGTTCCTGCTAAAGTCAGTGGACGCCATTCCTGGGCGGCTCCAGAAGCTGGTGGAAAGAGTTGGAGCCCACATTGAATTTTAGAGAAAATCTACCATGTATGCCTACCTTTTCATATTATTTCTTCTGAAATAAATGGATAATATACGTATTTTTTTACCAATCCAAAATAGGGAGCTACTTTCCGCCCACCCTGTATATATATATATATATATATATATATATATATACTGTATATATATATATATATATATATATATATTCTTAAATAATAATATTAGTACAGTAGAAATCTACCTACACGTTTAATATATGTATGCGAAACTACAGTTATATATAAGCATCAAAAATAATAATAGTACAGGAGAAATCTATATACACATTTAATATATATATATATATATATATATATATATATATATATATATGAGTAAATACACACGTATATATAAACTTCAAAATAATAGTGCAGAAGAATTCTAATACATAGGTAATATATTTATATACATCAAAATACATGCGCTTTATGTTCTACTGCGCTAAGTTAAAATACTAAACTCGCATGTGATCAAGTCTACAGTCACATCATCGTTTCTTTGTACTATATAATAAATACGGTTTAACATTATTTCACCACTCACAGTGCGCGGGTGCCTATACCTTATGTAAAGGGCCTTCAATTCGTTTAACACTATTTTTGTGCCCACTTTATAAGTGGTTGGCAAATTATCACTCTCTTTAAACACGGAGAGAATACAATCAAACGTACGCACAAAGAGGGCATCGTTTGTTAGAACATCATTATTAAATTCAAGTTTATAAATACCCCTTTCCAAACGAGGGTTTATTCTTTCCAATCCGAGCTTTTCAACCGTGTACTCTTCTTTACATCGCATATCGGCAGTTGAAATAATCTTCTAAGTCGTTCCGACAGCTGCTCGTTATATGAAGAAATAGCTCTTCAGGGTGAATAGTGTAGGTGAGTTCAGCCCTGTACCGCTCATATTTATACCAAAGTTCAAGATATTTCATCACGTATGGGTATAAAGAACAGAAGTCGTAGTAATGGAGTTTCATGCCATCGATAGGTGGAAAGTAGAGTTTGAAGGGGTTTGTCTGTCCGCCGAACAAGCTATCGCCGCATTTGAGAGGATCCAATACCATTGAACGTTTGATGGTGTTTATTTCTTCGCGGTATTGCCCAACTGTTTCCATCCGTGCGTCATATTCGTGCTCCCGCATTACCTTGTGACCGAACTGAGCACATATAAGCTGATCGCAGGTCCGGGTCCATGCAAGACTATCGGCAGGAGATCTACCGTGGATATCTCCTACGATTCCACATTCAGGACGTGGGCATCCATGCCACCAACAACCGTTAAAGGAATACGCAGTCTTCTCACCAGTGACCCGATCTTCGCTTAGAGCCTTAGACCATCCACCCAAAAAGTACGACCATTGACCTTAATCGCCAATTCCCCCGTGTTGCGGGCATGTTTTATGTATACACCGGTCTGCTACTGCAGGTGTACGAGCCTGTAAATAGCCTTATGCCCACAACTGCGTGGATTGTTTCTGTGAATAACGGCCAGTGTGTCTTTCGGTATGAAGTTATTCTTGAACACCGTAAAGCACAATGGGGCGATCGTGGTTGCGTCTTGTAGCGGGTCGCAGTTGAACCGGTCTACGTACATCCTCCTAAAGACCTGGAAACATACTAGGCACCCGCACATCATTCACGCAATAACGCTCACATTCATCAGCTATATTATAAGGATTAGATTCATTAAAACTTTTGAAGTAGCGGTCAAAATCTTCGCGCTCACAATTACTTATGTCGGCATAGTTAAGGTAATGCTTGGGGGGTGGTAGTCCTACGTAATTTAAAGTGTCGCTAGTGAGGAATGTGTAAGGGAAATACCTTTTGAAACTTTGGCGGCTACACCCATCACCTTGAGTAGCTTGGCTAATTTACAAGGTGTGAATAATAAAGTATCTTTAAACTGAACATTGCCTCTTATTTGCATCTGTATAAGTTTGTTTCCTCTTTTCGAGGGATCGCTTGTAAATATCTCCATTGACTCGTGTTCAAGCAGTTCCTTATAAAGGAGTTATGTGTAAAATTTTGCACCGTTATGGGCAAGAATATACAGTCATTTTTTTTAACTTTCCGCTAACTTGACAATATACGACACAAAGAGTTCCACGGGGTTATCGTGTGCGATCGTTTCAAAAACGTTTGTTCGTTTACCACATTTGTGACACTCATCACACTCGACTTCCATGAATTCGTCTCAGATAGTCTGGCTTACAAGTAGATGTGGCATAACCTCTTTGGTTTCAGCATGCGTAGTATGTTTCTATATCGTAGTATAGAGTTATACAGGATTTATTTTTAGGCTTAGCATCTTTCATAAAACATACATGCTTTACTCCATCCACCTTATATCAGGTTGTAACATAAATTCTGCTCGATTAGAAAATGGACGATAGATATTAGAATAACCTCAAGATAATGTGAAATAGTTTTAGAAATGTTGCAAAATACACGCGTCGACAGGTTCGCACATGTTTTATCACGATACAAAATGATACAGAATCACTTAGGCTAGTGTAGGCTTATATTCCAGTCAATCTAGGCTATATTTTTGGTCAATCTGGAAGTAATTGTAACAGAAATAGTTTCATCGTTTTTGACATCCCCAAATATTAAAAAATAATATTAAAAACTTACCACCATTGGGTGAGGCAATTTTTCAGAAAAATGGAATTTGCATTAACCGCTCACACCCCCAGGTTGGTAGGTCAAAATGACACCATCTTGTATTTTTCGTCCACAGCTAACCTTTAACATTAATATTTTTTCTTCAAATTTTCAGTAATCCTTCCTAGATGGTTAGCAAATATTTTTAGTTGATAAAAAATTATTCAATCCATAGGGGGCACTCCCATCTCATGCTGAAAGACGAAAAACGGAACATCGCGCTGCGTATCGACTGCGATTGTAGGCGTTATTGACCATTGCTCAAGTACTCGAGTAAAATTGACCATTGGACATCATAATCGTAGAGGCTTTGATTAGGTCTTTCAAATGAACCCCAACACCACTAGTCTATCCTTCATAGTTTCGAAGATAATATAGATTTTCATATTAACGACGTTCACTTGTTTTGATTTCGTTTTTTGGACATAACTCTTGGATAAACTGAGATATTGATCTGAAATTTAGTTTATAGAAAAAATAGCATGCTATGTCAACTCAAATCAATACATAACGATTTCACAGGGATAGGCATTTTGATATAGCCTATGCGTGATGGTGAGTTTATAAAAATCTGGGCCTGCATTATTTTCGTCACTGTTCTCTGCATTCTCTATGTCCAAAAGGTGCTGACAGTTCTGACAAGAAACGCCTTGGCATTCGCCACACAAGGCTGAGCATTTCAGTCCATTCTTGAAACACGTACATCTCGCGTTCTGACACTCTACCTTGCAGTTACATCTGGAAAGTTTTAGTAAGCTTTCTGGTGCTGGAGCTTTCGAGGTATAAACTGCAGATGATCCTGCATTATTGACAAAAGATCATTGATTGTGGTTTGTTCATCATCATTTTCTCGCGAATAATTCGCCATAAAAGCAAAGGCAGACTCTTGAGATTCATCATAAGGCCGACCCCTTTTTAAACTTTGACTCGTTTGTGTGTTAATACTATCGTATAGTTTTGGAATACCTTTTCCAATACGAAAGTTAGTACTACATGCTTGATGATACACCGCATCTTCTGAATGTAAATCATTTACAAAAGCTATACGCCCTTTTACATCAACTTCCCAGCCATCCTTGCGCTGTTCGCAAACTTTTAGAATACTGATATCAAACTCACGATTCTTGCACATCACTTGAAAAGCTTTATTGTCCCGTTTATCTCTTTCGGTGATGCAATTTTTGCAGAACAAACAATCCAATTTGTAATTAAAGTCGTGATCAGATCTTAAACTAAGTTTAAATGCAGTAGCATCAGAAGATGTGGATGCTTTCTTTTTATTGTAAGATGCAATGTTCTTCTTATTAATATATGGATCTCTACATGATCTGTGTAGTTTGTCTCCAGCTGTGACAAAGATGTCATCGTCTCTTTCTCTGCTAGCATTGCAAACACCCAAGGCACCTTTTTCTGTTAGTGTCACATAAGAATCACGGTCATCTATGACTTCTTTACATATTGCACAGGTTTCGAAACGTTCAGAATCCATTTTGACCTGAAACAAAATAATAGAATTAATTAATTTTATTGCAAAATTACAGTGTTAATTTTGTTTTAGAAACTGATTGGACCTGGAAGTAATTGCATTTTTAAGCGCCAAGTTTAGGATCCAGGCGTATTAAGAAACTCGGATCATATATTATTTCGCATAGCGGCCATCCTGAAAATCCAAGATGGCCGCCATGGTGGGCCTACCGCCCACCTGACAATATTCTAAGCGCTATAATTATATTCCCTGACCCTGAAAATGTATGTTTAGACATAAAAATTGTGAATCTACATATATTAGAAACGAAGATATAAGTAAATGCAGGTTTTTCACACGTCAGCCATCTTGAAAATTCATGATGGCCGCCATAATTGACAAACTAAGCATCAGACACTATTCTTATCCATTTTAATGGTTTCGTTGACATTAAAACCTACAGAATGATATATTACAATAAGAAATTGATTGAATAGTAAAAATTTGGTGCCACTTTATTGTTACCAATGGTAGCGGCGGCCATCTTGGATTTACGGAAATTGGCCTGGCCCGTTTGTGGTAAGTTTTTAATATATCATTTATGTTGAGGTAAGGGTGCGAAAACAGTTAAAACCATATCTGTTACAATTACTTCCAAGTCCAATCACAGATTGACTGGACTATTAGGCTAGTGTAGGATTAGGCTAATGAATATTTTCTCCGCATGATTTGTCACAAGCGAATCTTCAACATCGAATCTATATTTGCACATCACTGCATTCTCGGCAACTGCAGGCACCGTTTTTGAATCGGATCGTCACTGGGGATGAAAAAAATGGGTCCTCTATAACAATATTAAGCGTCGACATCAGTGGCTTAGCCGTGAAACAAAGCCTGAACCTCAGCCAAGGAATGGACCCCATCCAAAGAAAATTTTGCTTTGCGTTTGGTGGGATATGCAAGGAATTATTCATTTTGAGCTTCTGCCAGATAACCAAACAATCACAGCTGAAGTCTACTGCCAACAACTCCAACGACTGAAGATGGCATTACAAGAAAAACGTCCTGCATTAATTAATCGCAAAGGTGTTCTATTCCACCAGGATAACGCGCGCCCTCACACTGCTCGAATCACCACTGCCCAATTGGAGGCATTTGGTTGGGAAAAAATGGCTCATCCACCTTATTCTCTGGACATCGCACCTTCAGACTACCATTTATTCAGAACTCTGCAGCATCACCTAGATGGAAAAAAGTTGTAATCCAAGGAAGCTATCGAAACGAAGTGATCGCTTTTTTTAACTCGAAACCAAGGGATTTCTTCGAACGTGGCGTAAAAAAACTTTTCTACAGGTGGGAGGAGGTTATAGAAAAAGGTGGGAATTATATTGATGATTAAATTGTCATTATGTCATTTAATTTTTGTTGTGAATAAACTAAAAATTCGAGCTGAATATATGGTACAACCTTATATTTTTCATGGCATGTAGAACAGTGAATTTCATCGCATTTGTGTTCAAACTTTCCCATATTATCCATCATATGAAACATACCACATTCATTTTCCTGCAAGTGCCAATTGATTTATGGAGAGCAAAGCAGCTGTTATTGAAAAATGTGCGTCTACACATTACAGTCCCTCTTCTCAGCTTCAACCACATGACTTTCACACCTGGTGCTTTTACACTGTTCACATACCATGTGACAATCCTTACAATGTTTCACTATATCATCCGCAAACTCGAGACATCCCTTACACAAATTATGATGCCTTCCATATTTTCGACTTTTATCATAACTCGCGTAAAGGTCTCTTATATTGCGGATGGGGAGATACGTTGTTCCTGACAGCCCTAAAATAAGTAGGGGTCTTATATGGTCTCTCCTTATGCTTTTAAAAACATACACTCCTACGATGATCATCCAATCCAAATACAACTATACGAACATTCATTACCTGCTCCACCCTCCTCAGCTCTTCAGGACCCCATATTACAGTCAAACTCGATCTTGCAATCTGCTGCCAGTTTACGGGCACGCTGCACCACCGTAGGCAACCAAATTTTTTTGACCCAGGCATTTAGTACAGTAAACATACTGTATGAGCTAAGACTACTGCTATGAAACCGCAACCACGCTCGGTGTTTATATTCCCTCTGTAAATAGCCTGAGAATTGAAGTTAAGAGTATAAGGTGTGGCCGTATATCTCACAACACGGAATACCCGGTCAATATCTATCGTGAAGCTGTCCATGTTGAAGGCGCTGCTACTTTGAGAGGCCTGCATTATACGACCCATAATATAGTCTATATCTACAGCGGCCAAGCGCCTGTATGTTATTACTGTACTACCTAAAAATCATCTATATCCCCTAACCCGAACCCGAAGGACAGCCGCGTCCTGACTTCACTTTTCTCGCTGTTCTGAAGGGCAAGCTCCACAATATGCTCAACGTCCGTGCTCAGCACCATTGCTATACATGGTTCGCGGGGTCGATCCTGACTACGTACCGATTTCTAGTCAGGGCTGGGGTGGGGTGGCGGTGCGCACCAGCTCGAATGTTAAACCATCCTCTACAGGACGAGAAACTGGTGCTGTGGATGGTACGACCGGGATTGAACAGGAATAAGGGGGCACATTTTTATTTGAGGAGGGAGCTAGTGTGGGGTTTGTGTCGTAAGACTTAGGGAGCTGGGGCTCTATTACTGTGAGTCTAACAACCGGCGCATCCTGGCACGCTTTATCCTGACGTGGAAGGCGAATCATCATCATGCCTCCGCATTGAATTGTTGCGTGGGAGCAATACAGGTGTCGCTGATGGCGGCTCGCTAGCGGGGGCGGAGGCTGTAGCCACAAATACACTGTCATCGGTATCGGACATGTTGCTGTACCGCATCCTCACTCACGGTTCTGAGGAAGATGAAGAAAGGTAAGACTGTAGAGCAGTGGTGCACAAACTTTTTGGATGTGAGGGCCAAACCAACCATCTGTTTTATATTTAGGGGCCAGATATATAGATATTCTATTTTTTATAATAACCAGGGGTAATATTTCAGATTTTTCTTTGGGTAGCTAACTTTTTCATTGAATTGAAAAGACCCGTGGGGCCACTGAAAAGACCCGTGGGGGCCACATTTGGCCCGCGGGCCAGGGTTTGTGCATTACTGCTGTACAGTATGAGGAACATCACTTAAAATTTTATTATATTTTGTAAATGCACCACTTAGGAGTGTGACATGTTAAAGATGGATTCTGTAGAAAAATTCAGGTTCACAAGTCCGTCCACATGTATTATATCTGACCCTACAGGATGTGGTAAAACTGTGTTTATGCTTAAAATCATTAAAGATCAGGGGGAGATGTTCTCAAAATTTGTGCATAAAGTCATATGGTCCTATTTAACATACCAGTCAGTATTCAACGAGTACCAAGATGATATTTTTTTCCACAAATGTGTATATGACGTTAATTCGCTAAAGGGAAATGAACATACAGTCATTGTAATTGATGATCTCATGTTAGAAATGGATAAAACGTTTGCCGAGACATATACAGTGTACTCCCACATAACATAAGCGTATTCTTCATCAATCAGAATCTATTTTTCAAAAATAGATACATGCGCGATGTGTCGTTAAATACACAATATCTAGTCTTATTTGCACAACGTAAAGATGTCACAAATAGGGGGTATTAGCCAATCAAATATTCTCGAATTGGCGTAAGGAGTTTTTGGATGTTTATAAAGCTACAAGTGAACGTTACGGATATTTGCTTTGTGACCTTCATCCGCGAAACACGTTTATGACGCTTCTAAGAACGAATATATTCCTAAACGAGCCTGAAACGTTGTATATAGCAGAATGAAAAGAGGCTAAAGAAATATCGTGAATTAATAAAAATCTATCATCGACTGCCTCGGGCAATGTAGCAGCTGTTTGTTAAAAATATTGACTCTGACTTCTTAAAATGCATCTGTGAAATCTGTCTTAACGTTATAAAATGTAACGTACCAATGAAATCCCCTCAGAAGGCTCGCCTACGTCTTTAGAAGAACATAATACGCACACTAGCTCGAAAAAGTCAAAATGTGGGGAAGAAAAAACAAATTATTATACAAAGATGGAGTTCACACCTCCCCATTTTATTTTCAGTTTTGGGACCTTTACTGACTAGTTTAATATAATGAAGAAAGTAGTCGTGATTCCACACGAGGTGTATGCTTCACTACAAAGCTCAAATAGTCCAGATACGGTTTTAGAACCCCCTAAAACCAGGCTTAAAAGAATGGAAGGCTAATTGTTAAATCTATTAAACGGTGAAAAGTCACCTGATGAGAAAAGAATCTTATATCAAGAAGCTCTGCAGAAACTTCTTCATGAGTACAAAAATTATAAGAATCCGACAGAGGTCCCCGTAGTTATTAGGGACAGCGCAGACGACGCTGAGCATGGAGGCATAGGACCTGTGGTCGCGGCTAGAGAAGACCAGACAAAGAATAACGGATCGACCCCCACAATATATCAAGCATGTATTAAAAAGCACATACATTGAGGAATAAGGGCTTGAGTCTTTATAATCTATTGAGTGAGTATCCCATTATACAGTAGACCGACACAGGTGAGGTCATTGTTGAAGAAACAAAGGTACAGCGGTCGAATATCGTTGACATCGTCCATGATCTGGTGAGAAAGTGGGATAGGCCCACACCATCAGGATGGAAGCGTATTAAAGCAAGACTACAACAAATACATGTCTCCAGAACATTGAAAGGAAATCTGAACAGGTTAAAAGACTTGGAGCAAGCCACGCATGTGCCACACTGAGCACGCCATCACCCCCAGCGGTGGCATCTCTGAAGAGGAGAAAGAAGAGAGAACAACAACGGTCAACCCTCCCAGCGTGCTTATAAAATATGCAAATGGCTAACGTATTAAGAAAACGTTATTATGACATTTCTAGCCCAATCTCCTACGGCGGCGTTGATAGATTGTACAGAGGGGTTTATAATGAGGAAGTAGGGAAAAAGATGTTGAGAGGTT
The DNA here is from genome assembly GCA_023014485.1 of Bathynomus jamesi. NCBI lineage: Eukaryota > Metazoa > Arthropoda > Malacostraca > Isopoda > Cirolanidae > Bathynomus > Bathynomus jamesi. The sequence goes on along the minus strand of JAJOZX010001220.1, from coordinate 668,257 downwards.
TTTGCGGGAACAGGATGCTTAAACACTTCATAAGCCGGTGATAAAAATGTTTAAAACAGCCAAGGCAACAGCGGTCTCGATTGACTATTTGGCAACCGGATTTAACAGACATGCAGAGATATTCACTATATAATGGCGGCTACCGCTACATCCTATTCGTAATAGACGTATTCTCTGGATATTTGTGGTTAATTCACCTGAAAAATAAATCGCCTGAAACAGTTGCTAAAGACACCAAAACGTTGATGTTGAAAGAAAACAGGATTCCTGGCTATTTTTGTACGGACATGGGGAAAGAATTTATAGGCCGAGCTTTTCAGAGCATGTTGACAGAGTTTAATATCAGTTACTACACTAGCAATTCTATATATAAGGCCTCTTTAAGTGAAAGAGTCCAACGTACCATAAAGGAACGCATGCATCGCTATTTCACACATAAAAACACATACAGATATATAGACATTCTGGATTCGCTGGCATAATCCTACAACCGTTCACACCACTATGCGATTGGGACAACACCAACGAAATTTTAGAAAGAGGTATGCACACAGAGCGTGAGGTGAGAAAAGACATTCGTAGAGCGCCACCACACTGCGCGTTTCAAAATCAATGATTATGTAAGACTCACGTTCGGGTAATAAATTCGCGATGGGATTTGAGCAAGGTCATGTGAGAGTTTTATAGTTAGGGCTATGAGACCTAAAGACGAAGTAATGCTGTATTACGTTGAAGATTTGAATGGGGAAGAAATTGCAGGAGGCTTTTACGGCGAAGAGCTGCAGAAAGTGACATTTAATTTAGGAAAAAACGTTTTTAAAATTGAAAAAATTTTAGGCAGCAAACGATAAGGAAAAAGAAATATGCACCTCGTGAAGTGGCTAGGGTACCCAGAAAGCTTCAACACCTACATAAAAGCTGATGCAATAATGAAGCTTAATCAGTACGCAACATGGCGCCAAACCACTTCTACGTCACACTCCCGTCCTCTTCTTCTCTGTCTGTACATCCTGGCAACACTGGCCAACTTTGTAATAGAACTCCATGGGCACATCGCATTGGGTCGTGAATCATATGAGGTTGGAATCTGCGAATTTCAATTGGCCACCAAGTTCTTAAGTATTGAAAAGGAACAGGACGTTCTTCTGATTCTTAGAAGATTCGACGAGTGTGAAAAAATAGGCACAAACTTAGATGATACAATGCGATCAGTCTTGTTCGGTGAGACACAGTACTATAGTACAAAAGCAACACTAGGGCTCGGCCATTATGACACAGCTTCGGATATTGTGCGGGGTTTAAATAAGAGTCTTGAAAAGTCATACCTCACCGCCGATTTACTTTTTGAAGTCGTAAACATAGGCACACCGGTCCATACGTTGATGTTAAAATCAACGACTAGTAGAAATATTAAAGTCAAACGGCTGTTCAAAATTATAATCGAGGGCCGGTATGGAGCAGCCCTCCAAAGAGATGCCTTTCACGAAACACAACATGAATTGTTCAGCCTAATGTGACAGCTGAAATTGGAGAAGTTGAACGATGGCTACCCTGACCCAGACATGTGCTATATTTACAGAAATATCGTGGAAAATCAGTTTGTTGGGGATACAGAGGCGCGCCTGCTGCTTATCGCTCACATTCCCAATTAGGGAAGAGGGAAGAGCTTGAGCATTACATATGACAAACTTTATTTTTTCAATGTTGCAACTAATCTATCAACAAATATCTCAATATATATAAGAACGATTGAGGGGACAATTTTTCCATTCCGTGACGGGGGCTTAACAGTGAAGTTGCACTTTCGTCGCATTGTGCTATAATGATCCGAAGGCCTTTCACAGTCTATCGAGGGGTGAGATACCAGCGCGGGAGTGGGCTTGGATTCATTTTTTCAACCATACTGCGTACGGCTGTCCCCTTGCTGAAGAGGGGTGCCAGATATCTAGGCCAGAAAGCGTTAAATCAGGTTTTAACACGTTGTAGAAGACATAATGGTGGGGACTAAGCCTAAAGAAGTTCTAAAAAAGCACTTAAGGCGTACACGGGACGAAATCATCAAAGATGCAAAGGGAAAATTGCGTTGTGGTGGGAAGAAGAAGAGGAGGTCTGTCCGGAAGAAGAAGAAGGGGTTACCAACACGTGACGTTAAACGTAAAAGGATATCAAAAAAAGAAGTGTTCTAAGCGATTTAACCCTATGGTTGATCATTTTTTTTTATTGATATAAGCTAAGGACATTGCTCTCATGATTCATAGGCTGTTTACTACTTGCCGAGAGAGGTGCCACTATTTCTGACTCATCATGGCCCGTTTCATCCATCCGTGTAGTTCACAATGTTGTAAATCGGAGCTAGCCCTCTTTGACATGCTTCAACACAAGTTTCTATTGAGCACAGTGACTATATTACAATTAATCCGTTAAACACAATTAGCTCCCCGAGTGCCCCTATAGAATTCGTGATCCCCAGTTCAGGCCCTTACTTTTTTGACCCAAGCTCTGTGCACATGTACGCTAAACTACGTATAACACATTCAGATGGAACGGATTGCGAAGACAAATATGTTGTATTTTCAGAAACAAACTTTCTACCCTCCATATTCAGTCATTGTGACGTGTATTTAAACCAGGTCAACATCTCGGCTGGAACAGGTTACTATTACCTATGAGCCTATCTGGAAAATGTCCTCAACTTTTCAAAAGAAACGAAGGACATCTTTTTAACTGCCGAGGGCTATTATCAATCTAAACAGTATAAAGGACAAATTTAAAATTTCTAAAAAGAAGATATATGAATGCTTCCGACGCCTGCATACAGATTTCACATTCCAGGAGAAGCTGCTTGTGAATGGGGTCAACATGAAAATAAAGCCCACTCATACGAATCCTGATATCTGTTTAAATCTGGGGGCTGACCAAGATGAGAGCGCAAAGCCCGTGGTGATTCATGCTATGAAAACATATCTTCGCGTGCGCCGAGTGAAATTAAGCTCTGCTAAGCAACTAGAAATTGAAAAACATTTACTACATGCCACAGCAAAATACCTAATTAACAGAGTACAAATCAAATTATATACGGTGCCATCAGGGATGGCATCGAAGCAGATAGAAAACGTCGCCCTAGGATCTCTAACTAAAAGGTTATTAATTGGAATGCAGGAATACGTTTCTGTGAATGGAAAATATAAAAAGAACACCTTTAATTTCGAAAATTTCGGCCTTAAAAATATAACCCTATACTTCAATGGGGTCGCCTTGGGGAGACATTAGAAACGGATTATTCAACAGAAGCCGTGTTCCCGTTTTGCTCGAGAGCTTATACTAAGCTTGCACATATTGCCGGTACTTGCAACGAGTTAGGAATCGGCGTAACACAGAGGGAATTCACCGAGCAAGTTAACCTATACCCGTTTGACATCACCAAGGACTTATCTGGTAGTATAAACACGCACTTAAGTCCACAGCTTAGTTGAAACATCTCAGTCAGACTGAAATTCCCCAAGCCGCTAGACGCGCCTATTAGAGTACTAGTGTACCTCGAATCACACGCTCCAAATTTATTGGTGTGTTTGCGAAGAACGAAACGCTGAAGCTTCCAACCACGAGGCACTGCGGCGCACTTATTCTAAATACGGATGTTAGCGGAGGTGAAAGGATTCATTGGCTAGCTATCTATTTTAAAAATAGGGAGCGAATGTCATTAACTCATTGGGGGTTCATCCTTGGAATGACGCTATTATTTTAAAATTTCTTGAGCAATTGCACATCCCTCAAATTGTCTGGAGTCCTTATCAATTACAGGGGTACTATATCAATACTTGCGGGATGTACTGCCTTTCATTTTTCTTGCCTATGGCCCGTGGGAACGAATTTACAAATTTTTTAAAGTTATTCGATTTGTGCGACACTGAGCGAAATGATGTTCTAGTATGCAGCCAGATAAAAAATCGGTTCCTGTTTGTATACATTCGGTGTATTGTCAAGTTTTACGCGCGTGTGTGTGTATATATATATATATATATAATTGTAACCTAAGTGTTTGCAACAATATTGTGTAAAATATAAAATGCCTCCAATAATATTAGTTTGTGTAGCGTTTACGAATGAGTCTTATGCTCTGTTGCTTATTTAAAATGTAATGGATGCTAATTCTGTAACTATTTTAAGTTGGATATAAATATATAAAATGTATAAAAAAATGGATGCAAATGTCACTCCTATATGTGTGAGAAACATTTGAAGGACACATTACGTAAAATTGTGTTGTATACAGTAAACGCTATTATGTACTATTTTATAAAATAAATTGTTGAAGATACATGACTTGTTCTTCCCCGACACATACACACACACACACACACACACACACACACACACACCAAAAAAAACATCACTTCATTGATGATGCGACAATCGCTAGGCTGAATGTGCAGTAAAACTTGTACCTCCGTGTCCAAATCCTCGTCCACGATTTGAGTTTCTTCAAAACTATTACGAAAAGTTTCTATAACACGATCGAGTTCCGCATCGGTCCTTTAGGGAGAGAGGACACGGTTGTAGACAGAAATTTTAAAATTATCTTTGGCCAGTTCATACATTTCTCTGAAGAAAGTCTGCAGGCCTATGGATTATGATATAATTAATGCGTAAAAGTTGAAATTTGAATCCCCTTTAAGAGAAAATGCCGAATAACTTTGCACTTTAAATGAGATACTGCGGCGCACTTATTCTAAATACAGTTGTTAGTGGTAGAGAGGGGTATCATTGGATATCTGCTCATTTAAAAATAGGGCCCGCTGGCGTTTGTGCTGTGAAAACGAGAGAGAGAGAGAGAGAGAGAGAGACCCTTAAACAGCTAGGGTACCCTGTAAAATTATAAACAATAAGCAATTAGCCTAAACGGGGCACTCACGTATACTATGATACATTCTTTGTTTGGTAAAAGCTGCTTTAAAGAGATCTAAGGGAAAATATTGAATGCTTTGTTAGACTAGTTGAATGCCCAGATAGGTTAACTGAGTGCACGGTTAGCTCAATTGCATGCGTTTGACGAAGGGCTAGGTTAAAGCAGCGATAAAATCCCACCCTTTAAAGTTTGCAGTAATTCATTCTTGGTACGAGTCAAAATATGGTTAAATTATGGATCTTTATAAAAATAATTAACACTTGCAAAGGATTCTTGATTAATATAATGTAGGACCGTATTAATCACTGAGCTGAGTTTAAATCACATTTCCCAATTTAATAAAGATTATGGAATAAATCATAACGTGGACACTTTAAAATAATTTATACCATTTATCTACCAACTCCTTTCTTTATTGTGTGGAAGGATGACTAGTTGGTTATGCTACGCATCACCTGCCGTCACCGGGTCCCGAACCCGGGGACCACTGGAAATTTCTCCCTTTAAAGCTTGCAGTAATTCATTCTTGGTACGAGTCAAAATATGATTAAATTATGGCTTTTTATAAAAGTAATTAGCACTTGTAAAGGAATCTTGATTAATATAATGTAGGAACGTATTAATCACTGGGCTGAATGAATGTGTGCTTCAATAAATATATGTATGTATACACTACGTCAAATGGCTGTTTACGCCTTCTAAGCCAACTGATGCTGTCAAGACCATCACCATTAATATATACACTAATTAAATAAATAGCGCAATCTGGCACTACAAAAGTTATTAATATATATATATATATTATACTCCTTTCCAAACAAGCCACTTACGCTTTCTAAGCCAGCTGGCTGATTAAGACTTCTAAGCTAACTGTGAGGTTTAGAGCATTCATTATGCGCCTGGGATTTGCAGGCGAAAGATGCTCTCTCTCCTCCCCTCCTCTCTCTTAGGTTAGGTTTGTGTGGGGGAGTAAAACTCCACTCCCCCCTTCATGCAGCTTAGGGGATAAACCCCTCCCCCTTGCTTGCATACCCTCTTCCCTTTTTTGGGGGTGCTCTCCTAGGTGCCAACCCCCCTCACCCTCCCCTTTTGCAACAATCGATCAACATTGCAATTGCTCTGCACTCGTCCATTTTGAGGGCATACTACTTGGTCCCCCGAGACACTTTTAGGTTACACACAAACCGTGCATGGAACAAGGAACTCTTCTGGGAAAATTAAATCCACTATAGTTCAAATAAGTAACAGTCTGTGTGCAACATATATATATACTAGGGATATATCTAACACTAAAATTCACCAAATACCGAATATCCGATGCAAAACTATTCGACCGAATACCAAATACCGAATATATATTGTATAGGTATCAATGTAGAAAAAATTGAAGCCGTTATCAGCTTGACAGCATAAAGAATTAAGAGTAAATGTGACCTTAAGCATTATGTTTTAGCCACCAAAAATCTACCAGGTTCCCATACTCAAGAAAACTGCAACTGCATTGACTTCTGTATTGCAAGAATGGTCAATAGAGAGCGATCGTGTGCATACAGTTATGCATGACAATGACCGTAATATTGCTAAAGCTGCTCGCGTTTTCAAAATAACTTCTGTTGCTTGTGCGAATTACACTTCAGCACTTGCAGTTAATGAAGACCTTCTTAGCTAGAAGTCTGTTTCAGATATATGTGCAATTGCGCTCCAATCTGTTTGCATTTTAATCATTCATCTCTCGCCTGTGACAAACTTAATGAAATCCAGAAGCAACTTAATTTACCCGAAAACAAACTTATATGAGACGTTATCACTCGATGGAACGCTACATTCCATATGCTGCAACGACTTCTTCAACAAAAAACTGCAGTTATTACATACGCCTCGGACTATTACATGCCGACCCTCAATAACCATCGGTGGATCCTGATTTAGAATGTTGTCAAGCTTCTTAACCCATGTGAAAAACTAACGAATGACTTTTCCTCTGATTCTTCTTGTCTCTCCTTGATGTTTCCCGGTGTAACAGGTCTCGTGGTATTTTTGCGTAACATAAATGATGATGCGAGTATTACGATGAAAAACAAATTAATAGAAAATTTACAGAATCGCTTCAAGCAGTGGAAGACAGACATTACTTGCATGATTGTTCAGGTTTTAGATCCTCGTTTCAAATTTGCTTGAATTATAATTTGTAATACGAGCCCAAGTTTGTAAAAAATTAGGTAATCACTATGTCTGCATCACCTAATGCTAGTCCTACACGTAACATAATTCATGGCGATGAAACAACTGCTTTTGTTTCACGAGAAGATCAAGAACCTTTGAAAAAGAAGCCGAAGGTTGACTTATGGAACTACTGTACTTCGATGAGGTTGCTACATCTTCGCAATCAGATGTACCACTACCTACCAAAAGTAGACAGCAAAGTTGTCAAAAAGAATTAAACACTTATTCAAGGGAACCACGAGTCAGTCGCGACACGAACCCTCTTGACTGGTAGCCATTATCTCACCACGCCAACTACAAGCGTACGAAGTCAACGGTTGTTCAGTTTTGCGAAAAATGTAATTGTAATTACTAACGCACGTAATCCTTTAGCTCCTGATGCTGCTGAACGACTAATTTTTCTACACGATAATCTATTTGCCTTAAATTTCAATTATTAGGTTTTGTTTTTGTGGTAATTATTATTGCTGGCTTTTGATTTTTTGTAAGGTTATTACTTATTAGCAGGGGTGCAGTGCCAATTTTATAGGTGCCGGAGCTCTGGTGGGCCTGACAAAAGCCTGCCATTTCCTATCCTGTTTCTATATATGCCACACGATGACTAAGTATTTCGTGTTTGCACTCACTAATTATCATAAAATAAATATAATTATCAAGCAAATAAAGAAAAAAGAGCAATCATGTATTTTATCAATTTAAGAAGTTAAAACTACTTAGTGCTTACCAAATACCACCAGTGGGAAGTTTCACAATAATTTCCACAAAGGGTCAGGCGTGATATGTTTTCGGGGGTCTGAAGCAACTCTTGTCCTGGTGTCATCTGCCGATCTGTGGTACCGCAGCCATGATATGGCATATGGCTCAGGATTCCACTGACCTAGAGGAGGTCCATGTAGTTTAACAAACATAAGCGCTGATACATGATTTATGAGAATTCTTGAGCGTGTTGTTGTTATTATCAAGTTCATGTGACTGAATCCCCTCTCACACTCAGCAGTACTAATAGGAATAACTTGTGAACAGCTCAGTAATGGGTGTAAATCTTGGGGGATGCGGCGCCCATGATCTTCCACATAGTCTCTAAAGGCATTTAGTACAGAGTAAGAAGAAAGCTTAAACCTCTTACAGAGAGATGAGATTTCAGCTTCTCCGTAATTAGGTGGTATTTCATCAGGCCAGTAGTCTTTTTCAAGGACATACATTTCATTTAGCAGTGATTTATACATACTTTGAGGTTCAGAAGTTTGAGAACCTTTCATGGATGTTGTCGTGAACATACGGTGCTGCAAATTGTTCACAAGACTAGTAAGAAACTGTTGATAATTAATGGAGACAATTTTTTTGTTGCTTGTTATGGTAATTCCTCCAAACTTCCTCTTGCAGAGGTGCCGGAGCGGCGCTCCGGCACGCTCCGGCAGCACTGCACCCCTGCTTATTAGTATCACTATATCAAGTTGGATTGGTTTGAAATTATTCTTTGAAATAAAAAAATACATTTTAAGTTTCATTCCTAAATTACGTTATTTACCCTAATATCAAATATTGGTATTCGATTAAAAACATAAATACTATTCGGACGAATACCGAATATGCTCATTTTTTACCAAATACCGAATACCGAATATTCGGTACATCCCTAATATATATATATATACTGTTATATTCATTTTGCCTTACAAGATCTCGTATCATTTATCATTTTGTTGAGCAAATTCTTAAATACCAAATGAAAATGCTCTCAAGTTCATAAAATTTAGAGATAAAAATGATGTACATTCTCTTTCAAAAATAGCTTTCCGTTTTTATTTCAGTATTGGAATAAAAGAGTTTAAGTTGATTGTACATATACCTCCGAGATACCAGTATATTTTTATATTTAATATTTTTATTTCATGAAAAATTCTTTCCAAGCAGAGAAAAATAAAAGAAACCGAACGTTTACTCATCAACAGTCTTTTGGAGTCTTCTCAGGTTTTCTGGGGTCTGTTAGAGTCTTTTCGAGTTTTTTGGCTTCCTTTGAAGCTTGAATAAGTTATCGTTTGACGTGTACTAGAATAAAAATAAAATACTTTACTGTAAATTGCTGTACGGGGATATGCAGGGTGGCGCAAAAGTCAAAACACATAGGAACTATGCTTTTCAATGTAAATATATATGTACACATTATTGTACAGTAGTACAGTATAAGTGCATTGAAAAAGCATAGTTCCTATGTGTCCTGACTTTGCGTCACCCTATATATATATACTGGGTGATCCAGATAAATGGGACCCATAAAAAAAAGCCAAATATTCTTAATATTTAATTCCTTTCATAAAAACTATATATCATTCGAAAGAGTAGAGTTACAAGTTTATTATGAAATATTTATTTTTTAAAAATGACTCCTTTCAAATGTGCTCCATTAGTTGCCAAGCATTCCAGTGTTCTCGCTTGTAAGTTCTGCATCACTTTTGCAAGAGTGTGCGGTGGTATGGCCTGTATCTCATTTGTGATGGCGGCCTTCAATTCTTGCAAGGTCGTTGGGTTATTTCTGTAGACCCTATACTCTTTAAATATCCCCAGAGATAATAATCTAAGGGAGAAAAATCCGGAGACCTTGCGGGCCATTCAACGTCTCCAAATCTTGAGATTAACTCGCCTGGAAACGTTTGACGCAAAACTGCCATGCAGTTCCTCGTGGTATGGCAGGTAGCTCCGTCTTGTTAGAACCAGTGGTTTTCTAGACAAAGATCTCTTAATTTAGGAATAAGGAAATCCGTCAACATTTTTTCGTAGCGATCACCATTTACAGTGACCGTGTTTCCGGTGGAATCCTCGAAGAAAAAGTGCGGCCCTATGATCTGAGATGTAGTAAGACCACACCAAACAGTTACACGCTGACTATGCAACGGGACTTCGATAATATTCAATGGATTTTCTGTTGCCCAGAAACGACAATTTTGTTTGTTTACAGTTCCATTCAAGTGAAAATGGGCTTCGTCTGACATAATCAAAGTTGCTAGAAAATTGGTGGTGTCATTTACCTTCTGTTGGATCCATTGACAGAATTGTCGTCTTCGTGCGAAATCTCCATCGTTTAGTTGTTGCACTGTTTGAATTTTATATGGAAAGAGCATTAAATTTTGTTTGAATATACGGTGTGTTGTTCCATATCCAACTCCTAACAGCTGAGAAGCACGTCTGATGCTTATGTTAGGATTATCCTGTACAATTTCATGAATTCTGTTAATGATCTCGTCTATCCTTGCTGTGCGCACTCTTCCAGTTGGTTTTCTTTTTCCAATGCTGCCAGTTAGGGAAAAATTTCTGACACACCGACGGATTACTTTCTTAGAAGGTGAATTTGACATCTGAAAATTTGTCTTGAAAGATCTTTGAGCTGAAACTACACTTCTTCCATGCTCATAATATTGCTCAGTTATGAAACGCAGCTGTTCCACAGTCCATGCAGTCATCTTGAAGGGTTAGTTTTAACTAACACTTTTATTTTGTTTTGTATCTTATCTTGTCTTGTATTGTCAAAACCTATACAATCCTGTACAAACTTGTAACTATCCTCTTTCGAATGATGCGTATGATTTTATAAAAGGACTTATACTTTAAGAGTTACAGGGGTTTCTTTTGGGTCCCATTTCTCTGGATCACCCTTTATATATATATATATATATATATATATATATATATACATACATAAAGAGAGAGAGAGAGAGAGAGAGAGAGAGAGACCTTTTTGGATAAACCCTCGGTTACTGACATATGTCAGAATGTACCAGTTTATTATAGTAGGTAACCTACACTTAAAATGAAAACAAAATAGAAAAACTGTCAGTTTATATCAAATACCTTTTCACGGATCTCATGAAAGGCGAGGATACGATTTGGCTTGAAGGAAATGAGTCTTTGTATCATTTATTGGTTAAGATTTTACCAAAGTTTATTTTACAACTGCCACAGATGCGGGAGGAGGTCTTTGTTCTCGTATTTGACGATCAAAATACTCCAAAATGGGTTTAATAAAGTTCCCGTCATATACAGGCATTCAGGAAAAAACCTGCGTGCTGGATCTTCGGCTTCTTCCTCTGGGTAGCAATTTTGGAATTGTGACATGTGGCACAACCCTCTTGCAGCATGCACATGTTTAACTGCAAATGACTCTGTTCAGACAATGAGAGATTATGATTATCATTCGTAGACATGTATTTAACAGACATAAGACGCTTTCCTTCCATGATTTTATGTCATTACAGTAAAACATTAACCATTTATTTTCGATAACTTTGCACGTACTTGACCAGGAAATAACTAAGCCGAAACTCGTTTGATAACAGAACAAAGCTTCAAACTTCAATAAATATGCTTATCTTGTCCTTGGCCCATTAGGGCATATCATACTCTGGGTTCAAGGTTGAAATTTTCGAAAAACAAAGTGGCTAATATGTATTCCTATGTAGAAATTAATTCTAAGATGGGTTTATTATTTACAACTTTTCCAAAAAATCTCATTTTCATGGTCAAAATCGCGATTTTCTGATTTGAAGACTGCCTACCGCAGCCTCAGGGCACCCAAACCAAAGCGCGCAGTTGTTCTGCATATGATTTAGTCTAAAAGCTGCTTTTCTGACCTCATCCTTGCTTTCTTACGTGTTTCAGCACCTCTGGGTGCTGAAAAAATGTTTAGATTTCACGTAAAACTTAAAAATTTTAAGTTTTTCTTCAAAGAATAGGCGAGGCTCACGAGCTCTACTCTGATCGAGTAGCGGGAGACTTGGAACCTCCACGTGTAGGTTTACACGCCTGTTCTTCCTGGATCCCTGAAAAGCGTGGCCTCATAAGAGCTTATATTATGATCTTATGAGGACTTTCAGCTCTTATGAGCATTAACGATGGCTTCAGCCTCTTCATCAGCCACTCGAACCTGAAAAGCTCTTAAGTATGTCCTGCTTCGATCTGAACATTGGGAGCATGTCTCGATGGTCTATCCTGGCTCTCACCCACTCATCTCTCTTCTCGTGACCGTACACAGCTTGGGAAGCAGTTGAGACTTCCTGTACAGCTCTCTCCCAGGACTGAGTATGAACAGAGAAAGCGTCCACTTTGAGTGGTTTTTCTGAGATCCTCGAGCTCAGTCAAGGTCATCTTGCAGATGAAAATAGGCTCGTAAATATTCTCTGATACCCAGTTGATGAGATCCTCAGGTGAAGTGGCTTGCAGATTGACTTTGGGATTTTTATGGGGCCTCACTGTCGTATCACCAAAGTATCTTCCTTCTCTGATCTTCTCTATCCGGCTCACAGCAAAAGCTCTCTGATGCTCATCCTCACTGCACAGGAATGAAGCCAGGATGTTCTCAGGATGTGCGTGGTAAGCTCCTCTTATCACTGCAGCAGAAATGATGTTCCTGACCTCGGTAGTCTGGTTTCTCAGCAGCCTCAGGCTTGAAAAAACGTGTGCTGGACCAAATTTGAGGTGGTGCTTCACTTTCATCTCGTAGTACATTCTGAAGTAGAAGTTAAGGCAGAACTTCACGAGGACCTCGAGCCTCCTCAACACCTCCCCTTTCAGTCCGTGCTCCCTTATCCACAACAGCAAGATGGCCTGTGCAGTAGTGAGCCACCTGGATTGGTCAGAGGTCCGCACTTGAGACCAGCCAATTGTGGACTGAGACTTCCAGACTTGATGGCTTTGATCAGAAGATAGCAGTTGTGCTGGTCTGTGGAGAGAGATTTGACTATCTCTACTGGCAGCTCTATGATATCTTCAGTTCCTTCCACTTGTTTGAAGTTGAAGTTGACCTCAAGTTCATTCACTTCCTCAAGAAGTTTTCCAATAGGCCCACTGAAGCCTGACCGGGGAGTTACAGGGCCGTCCAGCTTGATGATTAAGTGCCTCAGGGGGAGCTCGTTCACATGGAGCTGACAGATCATCCAGTGGCACTTGCGACCCAGCATCTTCTCCAATAGGGCTATGGCGCCTCCAGACCACCCCGTGTTGGTGTTGGTAGAGTCTCCTCCAATCATTACAAGGTTCTCGTCAGCTCCGTGATCCAGAAGCTACTCATGCAGGCCATGAGCGATCTTATGAGCAGGCTTTTCTCCTTCCTCAGGTTCCTCGGGAGTGAAATGGAA